>PVLD010006283.1:0-102140 GCA_004027595.1 Dinomys branickii
TCTTATCTATAATTTGGTATTTCCTTTAATGTTTTTGTGTTAACTAATGTGAAGATAACTATGTAATACAACATCCAGTTCTAATTCCCTACTATATTCTGTATAACTTTGTATTTTCTGTATTGTTTATGGCTTTTCTGGTTCATATGTCTCCATTCTTTTGTCTTTAAAATAAAATTTAAAAAAAAAAAAAGACAAAAGGTGCTCAGAGGATGCGGATGCGCCCACTTATCTCCCGAGGTGTAAAACATAGGGATTGATATTCTAAATAAGTAACAACCGCCTTCTGAAAAGCCAGGAAGAGTCACTAGCCCAACCCCCACAGGAAAAGCCCCTGATCTGTATTCACGCCCGCTTGCTATGTGACTGCTTCCCCATTTGATCCCAGTTTACCCAGTCTTACCTGGGCAATTATACCTGTAATCTTATTGGCTGACCGTAGTTTTGTCCATCTTCCCCACCTTGGATCCGCCTCACCTCATGGTTTTTCTCTATAAAAGTCCCTGGAAAAGACAGTCATGGGGCAACCCACTTGGGCCCCCCTTCTGTCCCCCTCTTGGACAGAAGCTTTCTTTCTCTCAATAAATATATTCTGCTCTTAAAAAAAAAAAAAAATCAGTGGCCAGGAAACTCGGAATCAGATCTGAACTCTGTTTTTCCCACCGTGTTTATGCTTGTGGTCAGCTATAGCCTTCCCTGCTTCTCTGGACCTTAGTTTCAATCTGTACATATTTTTCCACATGTCATTTGTGAGCTGCCCTAAAGTTGACAGGACTTCTGTCTTACTCCTAGGTTTTACTCCCAACACTATTTTAAAAGCTAGTTTTGTTCTTATGTTGTTGCCTGGATCTAAGTAGCAGTGAAATGGAGTGCAGGGGGCTCCGTACTAGAGCCAGGCACCCAACCACAGCCCAGGCTCTCTTCCCCCATTTGCTGGGCAACCTCAGACAAGTCACCTGTCTTTCTGGGTCTCCATTTCTCTCTGTATAAAATGATGGGCTGTGGTAAGTTCCGCACAAGATCTTTTCCATGCTAGGCTTCAGAGATTTCAAGTTGCTACTTGGGGTAAATGCTAGGGGTAAGTGAGGATAGGGCCGTAACTCGAGGATCCTAAGAACTAAGGCAAAAATCTGGGGGAAAAGGTAAGCATGTGGTCCATAGGATGGAAGTGCTGCCACCTTCTCCTTCTGTGACCTTTAGAGGGGGCACCTCGGAAGGAGGGGCACAGAGAGGAGCACGGCTGAGACTTGACAGCTCTATCAGTCAGGAACTAGGGAGGCATATGCTGCAGCCAAGGTTGCTGAAAGGACTCCATCTGCCAGGAGCCACTTGCCAAGCAGTCACCAACCTGCTGGTGCTACGAGCCCTTTGTTTCCACAGCTCTCCTTGGGTGTCTGCAGAGGGGCAGTCCTGCAGCTGCTGAGGTGGGGAGGAATGGGAACCGGGGGTCCTCTTGTAGCACGCTTCCCATGTAGGAGGTCTGGAAGCCATTTCTACCCACTTGGCTTAGGAGAGGTGCCCATAACTCCAGAGTCATCCCTGGCCCTTTAGGTGGTATACAAGACTATCCCTGAAGGGAAAAAGAAAGATCCCCTTCAAGAGGTGGTAGTAGGAATAGAAATAAATGATCAGTCCTCTAATTTCCCCAAAACTTCCCATCCCTCTATTTATTACCTTGGTTGGATTCAAAGATACAGGCGGGACCCAGAGGGTGGCTTCCACTGATTCCACGAGGTAGCTGAGACTTAAAGAGATCGCCAGGAACCCAGAGTCACCGATAGGGACCGTGACTACCAGCAGAGCTCATGTGGCATAGCTCTGAGCTGTTGAGGGTCTCCCCGCAGAACACTTGCAGAGCCCTAGGCTGCTGGAAGGGTGTGGTGGGAGTCAGAAGAGACCAGAGCCTGGATGCTTGGAAAGGGAGCCTTGCTTTTGCCTGCAAGACTGATCCTTGGAGGAGTAGAGACAGACTTACTCTGGTTGGGGGGAAGTGTCATGCAGGATCCTTCTAAACAGCGTCTATATGATGCTCACCTCGTGTTTCTGTGATGCCCTGCTCTTACACTTGCATGAGGGGCCCAGGGCCTGGGGACATAGTCCCTCTTCTCCACTGTGGTATTTCCTTCTCTCTTGGGAAAGTTGCTTATTTCTTTTATGCAACTTCATGATCTATGTGCTAGGTCTGTTCTCTTTTGAGACCTTCATGCTGCAGCAGAAATGCAGGTCCACACAGTCTAGAAGTCAAAGATGCCACCTCATGATTTCTTAGCCCCTCAGCTTCAGGTTTCCTGTGTGTGGAATAGAATAATCTCTGCCTGGCTGCCCTCTGCAGGGAACATCAGAAGACTCCATTACGGTCTCCTCCAGCCTGACCCATGGCCTGGTGACTGAGAAAGGACCTGGGCCCAGCTAAAGCCAGGCAGAGGTCCCAGGGCTGACTCTAGTCCTGTTCTACCGCTGCTCGCTGAGCCATCTAGATGATTCCTTCCCCTCTTTCTGGTCCATACCTGCTCTCTTCAACTGCTCCTTTAAAATCTGTACCATGTGGCCTTTCAAATGTTTGATTTTCACTGAGGTATAGTTCACATGCCATAAAATCCACCTTTTTAGCTACTTGGGAGGCTGAGGCAGAAGGATCAGACACTGGAAGCCAATCTGGGAAAGTTAGCAAGAACTAGTCTCAAAAAAACCTTTTCTAAAAAATTAAGAAAGGGTTCTAAAATTAAAAAAAAAAAAAAAAAAAATTAAGAAAGGGGCTTTTAGTATATTCACAAATTTGTATAACCAATACCACTGTCTAATTACAAAACATTTCCATCATCCCCCCAAAGGAACCCCATGTCCACTGACAGTCATTCTCTGTTTCTTCTTCCCTTCTTGGCAACTGCTAAGCTGTGTCTCTACAGATTTGTCTGTGCTCAATGTTTCATAAAATGGAATAATGTAATATATGATTCTTTTGTGTCTATCTTTCATTTATCATAATGTTTTCAAGGTTTGTCAATATTGTAGCATGTATCAGTATTTCATTTCTTTACTGGCCGAGTAATATTCCATTATGTCAATATGTCACATTATGTGTCTTCACTCATCTATTCATAGACACTTGTTATTTGGAAGAGAGCTGATATAAACACTCCTGTTTGAGTTTTTGTTTAAACACCTATTTTCCATTCTTCGGAATATAGCCCAGTGGCACAGTGCCTGCCTGGCAAGCAAAAGGTCCTGAGTTCAATTCCTGGTACCATTCTTTTGGGAGTATACCTAGTAATAGACTTGCTGGCTCATATGATTATTCTGTATTTAACTTTTTGATGAGCTGTCAAATCATTTTTTATGGCAGCCTTATGACTTCATATCCCCACCAGCAATGTACTAGAGCTCCAGGTCCCCCTTGATGTGCTTCGGTATTATCTTCTTAAAGCATACTAGTGGGCATGACACTGTATCTCGCTGTAGAAAATCTTACTGAATAAATGTTCAACCTGCAGTATGTTCCATTTCTTCTTCTTGGCAGTGCAGACAGTGGAACCCAGAGCCTTGTGCATGCTGGACAAGTACTCTACCACTGAACTACATCCCTAGCCTCAAAACCCTTTGAAAAATAGTCTTAGCCCATGTGGAACAATCACAAGAGGAACCTCTTCAGGCAGAATGAGGAGGGGCACTGAGCCTGGTCCTCTCAGCAGCCTGGAACCAAGGCCCCTTTAGGGTTTGGAAGAGCCAGGCCGACTGCCTAGGACTGTCACTTTCGCCTGCAGAGACGTCCTATGTAGTAGCTGCCTCCGTCCTTATCACCTCAGCAAGCCCTTGCTGCGCTGGCTGAGTTGTAGGTCTGCCCTGCCACAGTGACATAAGTACTCTGATGGGGGTGACACCAGCCTTGTGTGGGAGACAGGAAGTGAGCTGGGGAACGGCCTCTATTGTCTTGGTTTCCAAGTCCAGGAAGGACAGTCCCAGGCTCTGCAGAGAGTAGAGAGGCTGCTGAGGCCATGAAGAATCTGCTGAGCTCAGCCGGGAGCTGTCCTGGTGTTGCAAAGCTCTGAGGTTTGGAGTATGGCAACTGAAGCAGCTCCTAGCGGGCATTTTCCACGCCACCTCTCTTTGGATTAACGTTCTGGGAGCACCTGGCACTCTGCCATTTGGCCGGTGAAGTTTCCATTTTCTGGTGTCTTCTTAGCAGAGAGAGGATCCCTCCCAGTGTCTTCCGCTGTCTGCAATGCGATGCTTTCCACAGCTTGAGTCATCAGACACAGCCTGTTTTGTTTTCTGGGGTTTTAGGGTTGCTTTCTTCTTTTATTGATGGCTAGTGCTTTGAAGAAAGATCATTGATAGTGCATGCAGGGACTTCCTCTTAGCTAGAAGGTCAGGCCAGCCAGGACCTCTGGTTTTTCCTCCATGCCTTGCTGATGCCATCAAATGCTCGGGGGCGAATACAGATTTCTAATTTCCCAGATGTGGAAACTGATGCTGAGGGGTCCTAGTAACTGAAGACGTGGAAAGGATCAACTGGAAGTCCACTATTTTGGGGAGTAGCCCTAAAGGTGGAGACTGTTAGATCCAGAAACACCATAGAGACCATCTAGTCTAACTGCTTGATCTTGCGTCTGAGCTGTGTGACTTATAGCTGTACGTTGATCATACATGTTCCTGTGAACATTTCCAGGGGGAGTCTACTGAGTTGCAGCCCAGGAACAGTTTGCTAAGTGGTCAGGATGAGAAACTTTGATGAAGGTACCTACTGGAGAAGCTACAGGCACAGCCAGCTGGACATACAGTTTGAACAAAGTTCTCCCAGGGGTCACCAGAGAGAGTCTGTGTGGGTGTGGATGCAAGAGACTTGAGAACCAGCATCAAGAGTTTTGCCCCAATTTTTCCTTGAATGGCAACCTCTGATGAATTTCAAGCAGGATCTAGGGTTTCTCCCTAGTTTCTCCTGCCCCTGCCCTTTCCCAGACTCTTCTAGCTCCTCCCAAGGAGTTTTGTAATGACCCCCTAACTTAGCCCTCACTCTGGTCTCATCCATTCCTAGAATACTCCACTACCCACCCCAGGACTTTCTCTAATACAAGTCTAGTTGTCCCCTACTCTTTTTATCTTTTTTTTTTTTTTGGGGTACCGGGGATCGAACTCAGGACCTTGCACTTGCCAGGCAAGCGCTTATTCAACTGAGCTATATCCCCAGCCCCCTACTCTTTTTAAAAACACTCTCACCATGCATGGTAGCTCACACCCATAATCCCAGCACTCTAAGACTGCAAGGGTCACAAGTTGGAGCCTGGCCTGAGCAATGACTAGTGACTTAGTGAAATGTTGTCTCCAAATTAAAACATTTTTTAAAGGGCTGGACATACAACTCAGTGTCAAGGTCCTGGTTCAATCCCCAGTATGACAGATAAAACAAGACGCAAACACTTCCATAGCTCTCTGCTGCCCACGGGACAAAACCCTGCTTAAGCGGTGCTGTGTGGTGTGGCCCCACCTCTTCCTGCAGCCTTGGTGTGCCTTCCTTCACCGGGCACTCTGGTCTCTTAGCATCTACACTGTTGAATTACCCAGTCTTTGGCCAGGGGCTCCTCTCCTCCCACCCTACACTCCTATTCATCCTTCAAGTTCTAGCACAAATTTCTGGCTAGGAGAAGCTTTTCTTCACCCTTTTGAGGCTACCAATATGCTTTGAACATATTTCTGTTTTGAAGCTCATATCACATTGCAGTTATCTCCTTCCAGAATCCTACCGCCCTATCCTGAATGTCTCCTGTATGCAGCCACTGAGCCAAGCCCTGTAATGCATAGTTTCATGTTATTCTCACAGTAACCACAGCGGGTGCATTTTATTCTAGTCCCATTTAAAGATCAGAATGCCAAAACTCAGAGAGGTAGCATGACTTGCCAAAGGAATGTGGCTGGAGAGTGTCAGAGCTGAAATTTGAGCAGATTATCTGTTTGACCCTATTTCTCCTGTTTCCTGGATCCCCTTTAGTAGACCCTCAGGAAACCCCGGGCCTGGGAGTGTCCAGTCAAAGGACTGGATTTAGTGGGATTTCTGGAGGTGGGTGAGGTGAGGAAATGCAAGGAGGCAGAGGAGGGGCCAGGCTTTCTTGGAGTAAAAGAAATGAGAGACTATCAGCCCCACTTCCCATGATTTAGGGTGTCCTTTCCACTTTCCATGCCAAGTAGCAGCCTCTGGCCACCTGGGGACAGGCTTGTGGGACTCCAGGCTAAGCAGGTGGCATGGTGACAAATGTCATGGCAACCTCTCTCGTCTCTGGGGCCCAGAGGAGAGAGACAACCTGAGAAGGCACAGGGTGCACACTGAGGCTTCTGAGTAAGATCCTAGCCTAGTGGCTCCCTTCGGGCCTGGGTGGCTTCTGCCCTCCCATGAGGGACCCGTCTGTGAGGTCCTGTCCCATCAGGGGAAATGTTACTTCCACCTTTGTCCCAAAAGAATGGTTGGTTCTGGCTGATCCCAGGAGACTGTCAGCTGCATCCAGGTACAGTACCACCCTCTTCCCAACCCAGCCAGAGAGGAAGGAGGGAGGAACTCAGAGGAGGATGCATGGGGTTGCCAAGCAAGGTAGTAACCGAGCCAGAAGGGGAAAAAAGCCTTCATTGTCCAAGGCCACACATAGCTCTAAGCAAGCCTGGCATCTTGCTTGCCTCCCAGGACCTAGCCCCAATCTCTACCTACACTTTTCTGGCTCCCAGCAGCATGCCCCAAGCTGGCTCTACAGAAAGAGACCTGTCCTGGGATGTGAATCCTATGTTGGCCAGCAAATCGTCCTAGAGGCCTGGCCTCCTCCTTGCAGTCTCCCAAAAGCCAGCACAGGGATAAGTGGTGGTACAATGGCCTGTGGAACTGGACGGGGTGGGCTGAGCTGTGTGACCTTTGATCACAGGCCTCAATGGGGTTGAAAAGCCTGTTGAAAGTAATGGGCTTAGGCACATAAAAGCACTCAGCAGGGCTACCTGACCACAGAGGAGTCAGTCAGTGCCACATAATCCTTGAAGTTCCCAGTCCCCATGAGGAAAGACCATCATGCCTGCCCACCTACCCCAATGACTCCTATTCCGGGTTCTTCTGTGGCGAGGAGGATTCAGACAATTTTGGCCATGGGCAAATATGGAGGGGCACTGTTGGCTTTCATTCCAACCTGCCCTGTGGTTCCTGTTGTGGCGACCAGCCCTGTAACCACTGGCCCTGCCTCAGAACCTGGGGCACGATAGGAGGGAAGTAATGCCCCTGCCAGCCTGGGTAAGAGCTCAGGTGACAGGCGTGGTACCAGCAAATCCTGTAGCCCAGCACCCAACACCTCAAAGCAGACAATGCTGGCAGTGTCCAGCTTTCCAGGGAACAGGCTGTGTTCTGTGTCACAGCCAGGAAACAGGCCATCTGAGCAGTGCTTTTGTCTGCTCAGGAGGCAGCCCCGCCACTGGCCAGAAAGACCAGGCTCCTGGGAGGTGCTGGTGTGGGAAGGGGGTGGTCCCGGCCCAGGGATTTTAGGGTTTGGGCTCCAACCACTCAGTACCTGTTGCTAGTCAGACCAGCACACGTTGGGAGTGACCTGGTCAAGTCCTTTCTCTCTTAGTAGCTCTGATTCCTCATCTGTGAAAGGGGACTAATCACAATACTTCCTCATAGGGTTGTTGGGAGGAGTCAGTAGCAGAATGTACGTAATGTGTGTGGCATGGGCTCTGTCATGGTGTGTGGCTGGTAAATGTTTATCTCTTAGCATGGGGGGCTGGTCCAGAGTACAACATCCTCAGCCAGATCTCCTATAACCTAGCCCACTGTCCTCAATCTCTGCCCTGAAGGTGGAAGGAAGGGGCATGGGTCTCTATAACTGCCTCAAAACCAGCCCTCTGGCTGCAGAGAGCTCAAGCCTATGCATTGGACTCTGGGAGCTTTGTGCTGATACCCTGCGTGCTCTCTTCCCCATACAGCTTCAATTCAGTCCAGCATGGGGCCTCTCCCCTGCAATACCCCTGACAGCCACCCTTGCAGTCCAGACCCTGACCCAGGAGAGCCAATGGGCCTGAGTCCACTCACCCAATTACCAAGAGTCTCTCCCAGCATGGACTGTTGCTACTGGGCCATCCACTGGGATCCCCAGTAGCAGATAGGGAGGACTTCTGCTCGTATCAACCCCAGCCCTCTACCACATTAAGCCTCATCTGCATGTTTCTGGAATATGATGAAGTCAGCATGCACATTTGCATGGATGAGTATGGGTGACATGGGGGGTCAGGCATGAGCATGAAAGGGCTGGCTGCATGTCCTGCACTATGGGCAGGTGCCCAGGCATGTTCACGGGGATGGGTGCCACACATTTTGGAATGTCAGAACATGGTACTGTTTTGTGTTCATATGTATCCGTATGTCTTTCTACATGTGTGCTGGTATGTTGGTCTGTCTTGTCTCCCCTATAGACAGGAAGCCCTGAACCACAAGCCAACTGGGAAGGTGATGGTTGACAAGAACAGCCCAGCCTAATTTGGGGTTCCTGGTTCTGCCCCGGGAGCCCTCAAGCCTGCAGCCCCTGCCAAGGAGGGAGGACTGAACAGCAGGGAGGTGGGAGGCTGAGTGTCAGGGACCCGGGAGAAGCGGGCCGGCTCACAGAGTAGAAGACTTGGAGCTGCGCCGAGGGACAGGAGGCCCTGCTCCTGCTGTCCTTGTGATCTCGGGCAAGACCTGCACCCTCTCTGGGGCACATTCACTCATCTGGAGGACACGGGGTTGGACTCATGATTTCCCACTGCCCCTGAGGCTTTGATGACTGATCGTGACTTTAAGTCAGGTGGTGGGAGGCTGTGCACCTGTGCCATTAAATTCACTGGTAGAGGTGGCTGTGGCCTGAGCCTAGTGCAGGGGTATTCTGCCGAAGGGTGAGAGGAAAAGCTATGCCTGGCAGCGGCCCCAGCGAGAGGATGACGTGGACTGCACCAGCGCTCCCTGCTGGCCCCCCAACCCACCCTCTTTCCTCAGCCCCCGGGACACCGCCCATCCCGCCCCTCACTCGGACCCGCAGCCTCATGGCCATGTCCCTGCCAGGAAGCAGACGGGCCTCTGCTGGATCCCGCAGGTGAGTCTTCCTTGCCCTAAACTCTGCTGCAGGGGGTGGGAGAAGGTGTTCTGTCTCCCCTGTCACTGACTTACACTGGGCCTTCCAGCAAATTGTATCCCACTTCCCATCTTTAATGTGGGCTTGAAAACACTGGCCTCCTCCGGAACTGTTTAAGCACTCAGATGACCTGTGGATGTGAAGTTACCTTAAGGCTTAGATCACTGGATTCTCCCAGTCCCAGCCTGTGGGCACCACTGCTGGGTGGATGGATGCAGCATCCACTCCAGTTCACTCAGCCTCTCCCAGTTTTCACCCCAGGAACCGTCCCCCCGTCCCCACTGCCACATCCCCCATTCTCCCCTCAGTCTGTGAGAGTCTCTCTCCTGGGTCTGAGGGACCCTGGAAATTGTGGACCTTTAGGTAGGGCGTGGGGGCCCCTCCCTGCACTGCAGCTTTGCCCGGCCCCTGCCTTTTCCCTGGGAAGCCGGGAGGACCAGCCTCCCCCTGGTTTTCCATCTTGATTTGCGCTGTCTCTTCTGTCACCCGTTGTCTGTGCGCCCCCTCCTCCTCTCTGCTTGTCTCCCTGCTGGTGACCCTGAAGCGGGGGTGCTTTGAGCCACGGAGGCCTGGCGGTGTTCGCTCAGTGCCCACAGCTGCCCCCCAGCCAGAATGAGCACCTGCCTCTTCTCCCCGCCTCCAGGCGCACCTCTCCACCCGTGAGCGTGCGGGATGCCTATGGCACCTCTTCCCTCAGCAGCAGCAGCAACTCAGGCTCCTACAAGGGCAGTGACAGCAGCCCCACACCCAGGTAACGGGAATTGGAGCTCTGGGGGAGGTGGCCAACGTGTTGTTCTGACTGTCCCACTCCAGTGCTGACTCACTGGCTGTGCAAGCTTGAGCAAGTCGCTTCTCCCCTCTAAGCCTCAGATCCAGTCTATAAAATGGATATAATACCCACTACACAGAAGAAAATACAGAGACTTAAACAAACCAAGGTGATGCTTTCAGAATGAAAATGAGAGGTAACCTGCTCCCTGAAGCATCACAGGCCCTGTCTCCTTTCTTCCTGTGCCACCATCATTGGAAAACAGCTTTTGTCCTCATTATTACAAAGTGGCTCCTGGACTACCAGCCATTAGCTCAGCCTTCCAGGAAGGGAAAAGATAGAGAAGGCCCAAACTCTGCCCATACCTGGACTGGAATTGGGTCATGTGACTGACTAGATGCAGGGCTCATTAGTACGTGGAGAGTTAGTGCCACTGCACACAAAATCAGGGTTCTGTTGGGAAAAATGCAAGATGAGAATGGGAGGCACCCCCAGTTTGCCAGCAGCAGCTCTTCTCAGGGGACACATAGAGAGTAACGAAGTGCGCTATATTAGAAACACAGCATGTGCCCAGTTTGGTCTCAGGTATCATGGACCAAAACTTGAACGGCAAGATCAGGTTGGAGAGTCAAGTGGAGGGGACTGTGGGTCCTGGAAGGCCTTCTGGAAGGAAGCAAGAGCTGGAATGGTGGCTGTGTGGTGTTCAAATACAAGTGAGCAGCAGGAAAGTGTAGAGGCAGCATGGCTTTACAGTCTGCCACTTCCTGTCTCTGAGTCCCGTTTCCTTGTCTATAAATGGAGCTAATAACCCAGAGGCTCCAGTGAGTTGGCAGCTGCAGACCACATATCCTAGATGGTCAGTAACCACTGTTACTAGGGCTTTAGTCTGTGCTCTTTGGTCTTACGGGATGTGGGCAAAGAAGACCAGGAAACACTCAGCTGGGTACCTAGGCCAGAGCACCTGCTGGGAAGGCTTGTCCTGTCCCTTCCTTGGGGAAGATGTCACTTGCACATAGTGATGTCAGAGCTTTGGAAACCATAGTTGTCAGAGTTTCTACTGATGGGTGAAATGCAGCATGGGAAACAGGCATGGACGGGACCTGTATCCTAGCATCCTGGGCTCCACCCCCGCACCATGCAAGGTCCGGGGGACAGGAGTGATATGTTAACTTCATGTAGCAAAGTGTATCGTGGGCAACTTCAGTACTTTTTCATTAGTAACAGATTTTGGTGAGATATCTCATAACTGTATCCTTGGGGCAATCCCACCCCCAAGGCTGAGCGCTGCCTCTGAGGAAGGTTCTCTTGCCTATCATGAGGGCAACTGTCCCTGGGACCTCACTGCAAATAGCCAGGCTTTCCAAGGTGTGAGTAGCTGAGTCATAGATAGATAGATAGATAGATAGATAGATAAATGTGTTTGTGTTACATAATTTTTTAGAAAGATAGAGCCAGGGACTAAAAATGTGTAAGTGTTAAATGTTATTTTGGTGAAAATATCTATAAAAACAAATGGGAAAACTTAAAAGTTCCTTCCCTCTAATCTTTGATTCTACTAGTTTAACTGATCTTGGTTCTGTCACTGCCATCCCCACCTACCTCACTCCAGGTATGGGACAGACCCTTTTAATTCATCACAGGTCTGTGCCTTTCTGACCAAAGACCTTGCAGGGCTGGCAGGTGCTACAGGATGAGTGTATGGGGCCTTTGCACTGTCTACATGACTTGCTTCTCTTTTGGAAAGATATTTCTTAGATCAGAGGGGGTGACCCCAAGCTCCCAGCCTACACCACCACCCTGCCCCTTCGAAGCAGGGCTATGTGTGACTTGGCTGAGTTAAACTTGAGGACCACAGGTGAGCCAATGGAAGAGAATATCATTTCTCCTTCCAATCCTGCCCCCATGTTCTCTTCAACAGTTCACTATCTACAAGTATTTTTTTTTCCTCAGCAAACAGTAGAGAGCTTACCTGAAACACTAAAAGTTTCCTCCAGCCAGGCTGCATCAGCAAATGGGCCTCACCAGGGCCTGTCTCAGTGAACCATATCTGCCCCTCCCTGGAACAGAGGGGATGGCAGCAGGCCTGAGTCTAGTTGGGTGGGAATGTGCCCAGGATTTTACACTGAGATCCAAGACATTTCTTTAAAAACAGAAGAACCAGCCACCAGGAAGCCGTGGGTGGAGCCATCTAGGCTGCAGTCTGTTGTAGAGTCAGGGTGTTCTCCTTCTCTGGAAAGCTTTGGCCCGCCCTCGCCACCGGCCTGCTCACCATCTAGGCGGAGAGTCCTCCCTTCTGCCCCGGAGGAGCCAGTGTGCTGCACACATGCCTCACAGAGCCCACTACCAGGTGTGGAGCTGGGCACACCCAGCATGCTGCACACAGGGCACCACTGTTGACTGCCCAGGCCCAGGCCCAGCAGGAGTCCCTGCAGTCACACACAGGCCAGGGGCCTGGATGTATGGACTTGTGCAACGGCTGCTCTCCTGACACATGGGATCACCCATGAGGCCGCAGGAAGAGGGTGAGGCTTCACAAGCACTGTGTGTGCACACATGTATGGGAGGTGCACATGGACCAGGAATCCACACATGCAGATGTGCACTCCCAGTAAGTATGTGCACAACAAATGCACACCTACATGCACGGGAGGGCGGGCAAGGGGAGTGTGTGTCAGACATGGCACGTATGGAGGACAGTGCACGAGTCTGCCTTCCCAGCTCCGTCCTTGCGCTCATATCTGGAGAGGAAAGCCTGCCACGGTGTCTCCTCCGATTCAGGGCAAGTCCTTGTCCTCCTTACTTACCTGAAGCCTTCTTCCCTACCCCAAGTCTCCAGCCCTGTACTCATTCTCAGGGTTCAAATCTGGAAGCCAGAGCTCTGGGTACCCACTGAGACAGGCTGTGTGCTTAGGGTAAGAGCCAGTCTCTGAAGCCAGCAGCCTTCTGCAGGGTGGAGGCTTCTGCTCTCCCAATAGTGCTGTGAGGACAGTGCAGACGGTGGTAGTGAGGTGATGGGTGTCTCCATCCCTCCTCAGAGGAGGCCCACAGCCCCAACCTGGATTCCCCAACCTGGTCTCCACTCAGAAGAGCATCACTGAAGCCCAGCTTCCAGCAGGATGGTGTCCTTGTGGCCACTAACCCTGAGCAGGATGTCTGGCTTGGGGCCATCTTGTGGCCACAGACTAAGGATAGTAGGGTGAGGACCCTGTGCCCCAGAGGCAGCATCCATGCATTTCCCGCCTCTTCCTCCCCTATCACCATGATGGGCATCCACTTGCAGGCGCTCGATGAAGTACACACTGTGCAGTGACAACCATGGCATCAAGCCACCCACCCCGGAGCAGTACCTGACTCCCCTGCAGCAGAAGGAGGTATGCATCCGGCACCTGAAGGCACGGCTGAAGGACACTCAGGACCGGCTCCAGGACCGGTAAGCAGGCAACTAGGGCAGCCATGGAGTTACCCACCAGCTCCACACCCAGAGGAACCAGGGCCTAAGGATGGCTCTGGAAGGAAGGAGTGGCTGGGGCT
The DNA here is from genome assembly GCA_004027595.1 of Dinomys branickii. Taxonomy (NCBI): domain Eukaryota; kingdom Metazoa; phylum Chordata; class Mammalia; order Rodentia; family Dinomyidae; genus Dinomys; species Dinomys branickii. The sequence goes on from PVLD010006283.1 coordinate 13,423, forward strand.
TTCTACCATTCACCTGCTCTCTCCTTTCCAGCAATGCCTTGTCCAGAGTCATTGCTCACACACCCCTCCAACTCCTCTTGACTGCTCCAGGTAGCTGCTCAGATCAGGTGGGGAACAGTTTGCCCGCAAGGGGCTGTCCCTCAGTCTCCCACCTGTGCACACGAGGGTGGACAAGGAAAGCATGCATCAGAGGGAGGGTAGGTGCGGAGGTGGCTTTGCTCACACACCAGCTATGCCTGCACTCCCAGGGCTCCAGGGAGAAAAGCTTCTCTCCCCATCCCGTGTCTCTCCAGCTATGAGATGAGTTCTTCTCCTGCACACCTACCGGCAGCCCACATCCCTCTAAACTGTCGCTGTCTCTATGTATTTGTCCCTTCTGCACAGCTCACAGTGCAGTATGCATGGCCATGTCTTTCTTGATCAAAGCCCTGCCTGTTACACAGTATGTCTGGATGTGTTGTGGTTTGGGAGTACAGGAGTTCAGGGCAGCATTTTGTTGGCCTCTTTGTCTTAGAACTAGGAATTCTATCTTTATTTCCTGTTATCTTCCCGATGATGCCCAGGATCTGCTTGGCCTTTTTCTCCGATGTTCTCAGGGAACAGATGGCCATCACCCAGCTTTCTTTCTAGGTTAATCCTGCTGTTCAGAGCAGATCACATGCCCTGCATGGTTTGGGCAAGATGATCATTGGGGGTGTGTTCACATCCCAGCCCTGTGACTCTTGCAGGAGCCTGTGGCCAAGCTCCACCTCTGTGTCCTTCACCTGTACTTCCTGTACTTGTTTGTACCTGTACTTCCCTCGGTAGCCTACCTTCTGCTCCTTGAAGAGGACACATGCTGATGCTTCTTTGTATCCATATGCAGTGTCCCCATCACCCGAGGTGCCCTTTCCCCCATCTTGCTTCCTTAGCAACCTCATCCTTCAGCACCCGGTTCCTATGCAATTCCCTGCAGCCCACTGAGGCATGGACAGGCTGGGAAGCCATTGCACTGTGGGCCTGGCTGGCACCATGGAGAGGGGAGCAAGGACTAGCCAAGCTGAGCATACCTAGTGAGCTTCTTCCAAACTCACTTCTGCCGGGTGAGGTGTGCGTGAGGACTGGGAAAGCGGCCAGGAGGGTTACCCTGCAGGGAGCCCCACGCTGAGGCAGGAAGAGTGGTGAACAGGCATCCGCACGGCCACCACTGTAAGCAACTCTGGCTTGCTGCCCCCATGGGGTGGCTGATAGGCTCCCTCCCACAGGACGCTGTGGTGACTGTTGGGGGTTCTGAGACCCTTCAGCACCAGTCCCTTCAGAAAAATGTAGAATGAAGTTCCTGAACCCGGTTCCTGAGTGGAATTTCCCATCCGACTTTGAAAAGTCCATGGTGCTTGATCTGGGGCAGTCAGTGTGCTGACCCCGTAATCCCTGTGGTGACAGCCATGCCATTTGTAGGTCTTGTTTCTTGGAGCCTGGGGCTTGGGCTGAGCAGCTGTGGAGTGGAGGAAGAGTGTCAAGGCAGGAGATTAAGCCTGGTGAATGATTTCCCCCTTCTTTTGCTTCTTTCAGTGAATCTCTGTTCAGTCTTAACCTAGTTTTGCCTCTGGATTCAATGGCATGTCTTTCAAGCTTGCCTGCCTCCCCTACAACCCCTTAATCCACCTGTAATTCAGAGATCCAATGGTCATATTTCCCTGATGCTTGCCTATCATGTGAATATTATCCTTTAGTTATTACAGACTGATCAGGCCTGCAATCTCCCGAACGAGTGGACTGTGAGGGCAAAAGACAAGAGACAAATGGAATGATTTCAGGGCTCCAGGAGGATCAAAACCCTCTCATAGAATTTGAAATTCTCTCCAGGCTAAGACCAAGACTTTTCTGGGTGGCTTATATTTATTAAGTTATCAAAACAAGGTGGAGAATACTGAAGAAAGGTGGGGATTCAAGGACCTTGGAAGTCTGCTCAAGGGCTTCTCCAAGCAAAACATTATGTTAACTTAGGAGAACTATGTTGTCTCCAGGAAGGTCTCCACCCAGTAGTGAGATGACTGCAGCTACAGTCTATCTAGTTAATCGAGGTTGGAACCAGGTGTCCTTGGCTGTGGTCTTGTCTTGTCCTTTGCTTCAGCCGCCACTACAGGCCTCAGTCAGTCAGGACCAGTGACACATGGAGATTGATTTACTATGAGTCCACTACCCGTCTCCAGACAAGGGGCCTAGGTCTTGAGCAGACTCACAAGTAAACATGAGAAGCCAATTGGTTAATATTGAATCTTGCTCAGACCCACTTTGTAGTGGTCTCCATCACTTGCCCTTTCTCTCAATGGTAGTGGTGTTTTCCTTGTCCAGATTTCAGCCTCCCTCTTTGCATTAGACACAAAGAAGAAACATCTGGCAGGAATGAAGGCGAGCCACCCTGTTCTCACCCTCCTCCAGCTCACCCCCTACTCCTCATGCTTCTGCTGGAGGGATGATGTAAAATTATCAGCTCCCCGCACAGCACTGAAGGTGGCTATCCTCTCATGCCACCGCCGTCCTCCCTGGGGTGTCTGGCCACACCTCCATCCGTTTAAAATGTTCATGCCCTGGTTTGGAAGAGGGCCACACTCCTTCCAATAGAGCAGAGATTTTTCTGTCCAGTTATTCTTGCTTTATATTGACTTTATTAGATTTTTACAGCTGTAGCACTTAGCAGAATCTTTGTTTCATCGATTCTCCAGATGATGGATTAAAAGTCATCTGCAGTTCCGCCTCCCGGGGTAGGAATGAGTGGTGTCTTGATTGGTGTTTCTTCTCCCTCCCAGAAGGGGGCCTCTCCTGCCTTCCCTCCAGGGCCTGTCCCTAGGTACCCTCACTGCTCCCTGTGGGGCAGGAGGAAGGGGTATTAGGTACCAAGTCCCTTCTTTTGTTTCTAGCTCTGAGATGCTGCAGTGCACGGCCCCTACCCTTGGTGACTTTGCCCTTCCTTGCCTCTCTGTGGTGATGGTGATAGGCCAGTCAGGCAGGCAGTGAGCGAGTGCCTCCTCTGCTTGCAGGGACACAGAGATCGACGACCTGAAGATGCAGCTGTCACGCATGCAGGAGGACTGGATTGAGGAGGAATGCCACCGCGTGGAGGCACAGCTAGCCTTGAAGGAGGCCCGCAAGGAGATCAAACAGCTCAAGCAGGTCATTGACACTGTCAAAAACAACCTGATTGACAAAGACAAGGGGCTGCAGAAATACTTTGTGGACATCAACATCCAGAACAAGAAGCTAGAGACACTGCTGCACAGCATGGAGGTGGCCCAGAATGGCACTGCTAAGGAGGAGGGTACTGGGGAGTCAGCGGGTGGTTCCCCTGCCCGCTCCCTCACCCGCAGCTCCACCTACACCAAGCTGAGTGACCCAGCTGTATGTGGTGACCGCCAGCCTGGAGACCCCCCCGGTGCCTCTGCGGAAGATGGAGCTGACAGTGGCTTTGTGGCTGCGGATGACACACTGAGCCGGACGGACGCACTGGAGGCCAGCAGCCTGCTGTCATCAGGGGTGGACTGTGGCCCTGAGGAGTCCTCACTGCACAGCTCCTTCGGCCTGAGTGCCCGCTTCCCTGCCAGTAACACCTATGAGAAGCTGCTGTGTGCCACGGAGGCTGGCGTGCAGGCCAGCTGCATGCAGGAGCGGGCCATCCAGACAGACTTTGCGCACTACCAGCCTGACCTGGACATCATCCTGGAGAGAGTGACCCAGGCCCAGGTCTGTGGCACCGTCCTTGAGGACAGGCATCTGGAGTCAGATTGCTACCCCCCGGGGCCCAGAGACCCCAGCTCAGCAGTGGTGGTGACGATGGGTGACGAGCTTGAGGTCCCGGAGCCTATCACCTGTGGGCCCACTGCACACCAGCCTGGAGCCAAGCCCAACCCTGGCCCATCGTCGGTGAGTGTCGTGTGCCCCTTGGAAGAGGAGGAGGAGGAGGCAGCTGCAGCCGCAGCTGCAGCTACAGCTGAAAAGGAGCCTAAGAGCTACTGGAGTCGCCACTACATCGTGGATCTGCTGGCTGTGGTGGTGCCGGCTGTGCCCACAGTGGCCTGGCTCTGCCGCTCCCAGCGTCGCCAGGGCCAGCCCATCTACAACATCAGCTCCCTGCTGCGGGGCTGCTGCACCGTGGCCTTGCACTCCATCCGCAGGATCAGCTGCCGCTCGCTAGGCCACTCAGGGCCCAGCTCTGCAGGCAGTGGCTCCCAGCTCTGAGGCAGCTGCCCCAGTCCGGGCAGCGCTCCAGCAGCCCGACCACTGATTGTAGGGACGCTGTCCTCCCCTCCCATACCCCCACAGGCATCATCCTATTTATTTAGTTTGGGGTTTGAAACCATTTTCTCTCCCTGGATGTTAACAGTATCAGGCTAGGAGAAAGGGCTGGGAAAAGTGCTCCAAAACTTCCAGAGGGAGAAGGGTAAAAGAGACCCGGGCAGGGAAGTATACTGATTGGACAAACGCACAGGGACACTTCTGAGGCCCCGACCTGGCCCCTCTGTCCACCCGGCCCTTAGATGGGGTGGGCCCTGCTCAGGAAGTCTCTGGCTGGGTTATCTGGCGCCCTCCCCTCCCGGAGCCCTCCTGTTCGGTGTCTGGCCTACTCCGCCTCTTCTCTGTCAAGCCACCCTGCCTTCCTCCAGGCTCTGAGCCAATATTATCTCCTCAGACAGAGGTGGCTGTGGCCAAAGTACAGAAAACTGACCCAAGCACTTGGAGCAGAGTCTGGAATGCCTGAGCCTGGGCTGGAGCTGCTGCCTTCCCCTCGCTCCCCACTCAGGATTCAGAAGCACTGTCGAGGCCACGGCTGGAGGAACCACATGCTGGGCATGAGGCGCGGAGGGGGGGCTCTGTGTCTGTCTGTCCTCCCAGTTCTCCCCCATGATCTGTTTTCCTCTTGGCTTCTGGGTGTGTCGGATTGTTCTTCCTTGAGAGAGAGCCAAGCCTGGCCAGCTGGGTGCTGTGGAGGGGGCACTCATTCAAGTCCTGGCACCCACTGAGAGATCTGCCAGCACAGAGGAGGCAGAGTCGGGAGCTCCAGGGGCCCAGCACCTTCTGCAACAAGGCCACCTCATCTACTGTTCAGGGGCGTGGATGGACTCAGGAATCCTTGGCTGCTCTGAGAAGCCAGAGGCCATGGCTCCTACCACCCCTCAAGGGATCTCTGGCCCAACCTCTGCCTTCTACTGTGTTCACTTCGAGGCTTGGTTCTCCCCCATCCCAAGAACCCTGGAAGTGATTGCTTCCTTTCTGGGATGAGGGTCCCTAAATCTACCTGCCTGTCTCTGGGGGAGGCAGAGAATTCTGGAGGCAGGATGACCCTCAGAATGGGGTATGGAAGCCATAACATTTGTTCAGGCCAAAGCAGTGTGTCCTAGGATTTGTTTCCCAGGCAGGATTGTGGCAGGGTAGAAGGAGCCCTGTGGCCAACCACTCCCAGCCCAAGCTGGGTCAGCTGGGAAGGTTCACTGTCCCTCGCCTTCCCTGGGACCACATCTGAATCCCCCAGCAAAGCTGCTGATATTTTATTACCATTATTAGTTTACAAAGTAAACTCCTTCCCCTTCCTCCATGGGGTTACACCCATCTAGACACCCCACACATTTGTCAGAAGTTAGGTCCCACACTGGGGGAGTTGGTGGGACCCTATGCCTCATGTACCACTCCGACCTAGAGGCCACTATGGTTCTCTACCAAGGTCACTTGTCCTCATCTTGATGCTCCAATGGCCACCGACTGACCAGTGGGCTCTGCCCCTCCATCCTGTACCCTCTACCCAGGGAGCACCTGCATGCACTGGGGGTGGGCAGCCCACCCAGCCATCTGGGTCAGAGCCCCCTACCCACGCTTTGTGCCTCCAAAGCTCCCTGCCTCAGCCGGGGCCTCAGACCAGCTCTTCTTTGTGGACCACACCCGCCCCCAGCTGGACTATACCTGAGCACCTGGGACCTGGCTGCAGATGCCCCATGGGACACCGGGGTCATGCCATGGAGGGGGCAGGGGACCAAAGCAACCCAAAGCCAAGCCGAGACTGGCCATGGACCCAGCCTCCTGTGCCATGTGCTCATGGAGCTGCATAGCATCTCCTTAGAAATAAAAGCTTTGCTGAGAAAATAAATGTATGAACTATATTTGACAACAAAAAAATTATATATTTTTCACCACTGGAATTTAGTCAAGCTTTGCAGCCCCTCTGCTCCTGTCCTTGTCTTGCTATCTGTGGCCTTCCTACCATGTTCTGTGTGTTGGTGGGTGTGGGAAGGGCTGGGGTTGTTGTCCATTCTGTCTCTGCTGCTGGAGAAGCCATTTGTAAGGGTTGAGCTGTGGGTGGACCCAAGGCCACTGGAGGAAGTGAGGGGGGCCTGACTCCCACCCTCCACTCCCACTCTGGGCCAAGCTCTGCCTTTGTGGTCACAGGGGCCCAAGCCCATAGCACTGAAGGACCTCTTTTTCTGTGGATTCTGGTAGGGCCTTTGGGAGGCTTTCTTTCTTGCCAGTAGAGGAAGCAGCTCAACATCAGGCTTAGGGCAGCCCCTGCGATGACCGCCCTGGCCCAGGTTCTGAGCACACATATGCTCTGCATCTATGCAAAGGGCCAGCAATGCTTGTGCAGCCCCCCTGTGGACATGCAGTGGGCTGCTGGCTTGGCTCCAGTCCTGGCTAGCTGGAGCACAGAGCAGGCTGGGAGGGCAAGGCTGGCCCTGGCCAGCACCCCCCTGGAGAGTACTCCTCCTCTGCAGCTCCCCTTCTGCTTCCTGTGGGGCTGCAACCCTTCCCTTCTGCCCTCCTGTTCTGCAGCAGAAATCTCTGGGGCCTCCTCTCTCTCCAGCCTCCAGCCAGAACTGAGTAGGTCTGGAGAAACTGTGTCCCCAGGAAATCACCTTCTGGAACTGCTGGTCCCTTTGGAGCCCAGTGGGTAGAGGTGGTTATACTTTAATTCCAGGGCCAGGGCAGAGCAGTGCTGCTGTCCTGGTCCAGCCCCAGGCAGGACTTGGGAGCTGGCCTGGGTTTCTGCACAGAGAGCTGGCCTTGAGCAGAGTTTATGACCAACATTTCCTGAGGGGATAACAGCTTTTCACTGAACGCCCTTCCCACTTGCCACTAGCACAGGGGTTTCTGACAGCACTTAGGGGTAGGGGGCAGATCACAAGGCTCCAGGGCAAAGACCTCTGCTCCTGGGGTCCTCTGCCCATTGAACTCACAGCTCCTTTTCTGGCCTAGGGACACTGCAAATGGGTCACAGTGCACTCGTATTTGTCCACCCCCTTGACCAAGAATTCGGGGGATGTGGGAAGGAGGGAGGTGGGGAGGGGTCTCAACTCTCACCTCCTTGTTCTCCTGTTCAGACAGAGTTGTACCTGCAGCACGCAGCTCTGAATTAAAGCATGAACGCACCATGAGACCCTGGGCCTTGTTTTCCTTTGTCCTGTGTCACTCTTCTAAGGGGGCTGGTGGAGCTCACACCATCTCCCCCAGCCCCACACAGAGGACAGCAGAGCACGTGCTGGTCCTACCCCAACAGGCCCTGATGGCTGTGCCTGGGGCACCACTGTCCATGCAGGTCAGGCACAGGGTGGACCGCCTCCTCCCTCCGCTGCCGGTGTCAGACCCTGGTGGACGCTGGAAGACGTTGCCTTTCTTCCCAACACCCATGAAGTGGCTCCACTCCGTTTAGCAGATGCAGAACCACACACGGTTCCTTAGTGGGGGCCCCAAAGCCAGGGCCAGCTCGTGGTCCCCGGTTTCACTCATCCCCGTGCCAGGCTGGCAGGCAGCCTGGGGTGGAGGCTGAGCCAAGCTGCTGCTCTGAGGCAACATGTAGAAAAGGCCCTAGTCTTCCTAGTTTGAAAGGAAACCAGCTCTGGCGTGTCATGGGCCAAGGATTCTGGAATTTCCAATTAACCTTCAGGAAAGGATTATGTTTAAAATCAAATCTTAATTAGAAGACAATAAAGGTCACAAGTATATAATCTGTGTACGGTCTGTGATGAGGAGCCAGTAGAGGCAAAGAAAACATTCTTGCAAAGAATGGAGTTACATTCTCTCAAAATGTGTAATGGTTTTCCTGGTGGAGGCCAAATTTTAAAAGGACCCGGCTGAAATCTAAGCACCATTTGGCTGCCCTACCTACATGCTTGGCATTTCAGTCAGTGGCCTCTGGGCCCTGTCTGAGCCTCAGCCAGCTCAGGGTCTGAAGATGACAGACTCCTGCCAGCCCATGTCCACCCACCAGGGGCACCACATGGAACAGCCGTAAGACACCCAACCCAGACCATAGGCCGGCCGCAACCTCTATTGCAGTGCAATCTGAGACCGTTGCTTTTCATTTCGAAGAGGTGGGAGGCCAGGGCTGCACTCCAGGGGCTTCAGGCATCTGGGACGGAGTGGTCCATGGTGTGGTGGAGCAGCATCGGGGACAACCTGGATATGGCAAAGTGATGGTGGCTGAGACTGGCAGCTCCCTTTCCCTGGACCCTCCCAAGCCTCCACCCTGTCCTTCACTCCCAGTTCTAAGACTTCCAAATCCGCAGAAGCCAACGTCCACCTTGGAGAAGAGGAAGAGGGGGAGCAGTGATCAGCACCGAGGAGCCCAGGTGAGCTTCAGGAGGCAGGCGAGAGGGAAGGCAGAGGGGGGATGGCAGCCTTACTTCTTCACCATGTGCTCGTAGATCACAGCGGGAATAATGGTCAGGGTGATGACATCTCCAGATGTTGCCAAAATCTCCGTGATCACTTTGTCCTGGAGAGGAGGTAAGTGCGTAATCATCCAGGCCGGGAGCCATACTGTAGGACCCTCTGTGTGGAGGTCACCATGGCTGCTGCTAGAGGACACCACTGATGTCCACCCACAGGGCCAGGCTTCCTAGAATCCGAGATGGTGAGGTGAGGATCAGGTGGGGTCTTGCCTGATTGTAATCATGGGCCTTCTGCCTTAGCATCTCAAGGTCAAAGGGGAAAACTGCTGTGCCAGCCCCTGAAGGCCTGTGACATAACATGGCCTCACAGTGAGTTCCTCAGTCCCTTCTCAAGGACCCACACCTCCCATCCCCTCTCCCTGGCCCCAGTCACATTTGGGTTCCAGCTGCTAACCGCACAGAAAACGAGTCTCCAGTGGAAAACATTAGGCACGCCTGTGTCCTCCAGCCCCTGCTGGTCATCCAGCCTAAGCCAGGCCTACCTGGTCTTCTTCTTCCTGCATCTCACTGACCAGGGAGATGAGAAAGGCCTGTGGAAGCTACTTAGACCATCAGGAAGCTTAGGGCTTCTGAATAAAGGGTGCCAGACACCCCACCTTGCAGCTCTGGCCACCGAAACAGCTAGCCCATACTTAGGGCCTATAGATCTTTACTTTATACATATATGTGATCTGGCTATATGCTATCCTGTGTTCCAAGGTAAATAAACGGGACAGAAGCAATGGTGGCCACAGTGTAGAACTAAATAAACTTTTAGTGATAAATGATCTCAAGAAAAATAGCTATCAGGCTGGACAAGGTGGTACACACTAGTAATCCTGGTACTCTGGAGGCTGAGGCAGGAGGGTCACTGCAATTTGAAGGCCACTCTGGGCTACATAATGAGTTTAAGACCAGCCTTAACTACATAATGAGACTTTGTTTCAGAAAGCCAGGAGAAAAGCCAGGCGTGGTGGCACACGCTTATAATCCTAACACTTAGCAGAATTATCGCAAGTTCGAGACCAGCATGGGCTACGAAGTGAGCTCAAGCCCAGCCTAAACTGCACAGCAAGACTCTGTCTCAAAAAGACCAAAAAAAAAAAAAAGAAAAGGGCCGGGAGAAAATTTTTTTTAAAAGAACGGGGGTGGGGGGATGCTACTTGGACCCACTTGGAAGAGTGACTGTCCCTGAGCGCCTCCCAGGGTCATGGCTTGACAAGGTAGCTGGTAAGTTCACAATGATGCCCGGAGCTATCTGTGCAGTTGAATCACATCTTAGCATGACTGCTTTCCAGAAGTGTTAAGGTTGAAGAATGGTAATACTTTTAAAGAGATGAATTCACTAATATCTAAACATCTGATTTAATTCAGAATTGGTATTGTACTTACTTAGTTTTGATTGTTTGTTTTTGAAACAGGGTCTTTTGAGGCAGGTTGGCCTTGAACTCACTAGGTAGCCCATGTTAGCTTTGAATGAACAGCGGTCCTCCTGTCTCAGCCTCCCTAGTGTGGGGATCATAGAAGTATACCCAGCATTCAGCTTTTTAAGTACATTAGATTTCCTTTCAACTATTATGCCTAGTCCCAGACAAAGGGGAGAGGGTCTAGTAGGAAGGATCTTAGGCAGATATTGGGGAGAACTTCTTGGCCACAATGGTCAGGAGCCACGAGAACAAGCCTCTGAGGAAGGCAGGAGAGACTGAAGTACAAGAGGCCAGTGCCAGGAATGACTGTGCCAGCCATGGAATAGGATGCTACCACTCATGTCCCTTCTGGCGGGGAAGCCCTGCCCATGAGTGCCAGAGCTGTGGCAGGAGAGAGGCTCACTCCCCTATACAACTGGGCCTGAGAGCCACTCTCTGGTCAAAGTGACCTCAAATCAGAATAAAGCTGCTTCACTTACTGAGACCAAAACCAAGGCTCGTCATGGTCTGTGGGCTCTTTTCCCTGACAGCCCCATTCCACATCCGTATCCTGAGGGCGCCTCACCCCAGACCACTTGCTCCTTCTTGATTTTTTTCTTTTCCAGTAATGGGGGTTGAACCTAAGACCTCTACACTGAGCTACACACCACCCCACACCCTTCCTTTATTTTGAGATAGGGTCTCCCAAAGTTGCTGAGTAGCCCAGGCTAGGCTCAAACTTGTGATCCTCCTGCCTCAACTTCCCAGAGTGCTGGGATAACAAGCACGCACCACCATGCCCAAAAGCACCTTCTTAATTTTTAAAGGTAAAACACACCACATCCTCCTCCCTCAAAAAATGAACAAAGGCCAGCAATGGATTTCTGAACAATTTTCTTTAGAAAAAAATACCACTACATGTGATCAACAAACAAATCGAAGTACCACGCAGAGTGAGCACGTGTCCACACAGCCTGGAGCCAACTGGGTGCCTGTGTCCCCACCCCTCTTTTTGTCACCCCCTGGAAGGTCAGTAACAGCGGCTGATGCTTCTGAGCACTTACTGTGTACCTGGCACTGTGATCAGAGCTTGCAGCCTTGGTCTTACCGAATCTCACCACCTTCAGAGGAGGAAGCTGTGGCTGGCAGGGCTGCATCCTACCCAGACAGGAGCCTCCCCAGGGATCTCCCAGCACCCACAGCCCCTGTGGAGTGTGGTCACTACTTACCTTTAGTCCAATGACGTTCTGCCCATTCACCTCACACACGTAGTGGCTGGTGAGGAGCCCGTTCCGGGCCGCAGAGCTCCCTTTGACCACAGACACAACCTTCCCCTTCTTGATGAAAAAGCCGACGTGGCCCAAGTTGTCTTTATGCATCGTGACTGTCCGCTGAAATGGCCTGGCAGAAAGGACAGTGAGCTGGGCCTGGAGAGGCAGCTAAGTTTCACAGAGAGGACTCTGGGGCCTTGAGACTCACCGGTCCCGAATGACCATGACGATCTTCTCCACTGATGCCTTCTTCAACACTCGGTGAGCTTTGTCTGTGCTCCACCCGGCACAGTCACACCCATCAATCTGCAGGATCTGGTCCCCAAAGCGCAGCCCCACCAGGGATGCAGGGGTGTTGGCCTGGACCAGTTGCACAAAGAGCCCCTGGGGGAGGCAGGGCCCAGAGTCAGCTCCCCTGGCTGTCTTGAACCCAGCCCACCCCCCAGCTGTAGTAGCCTATGGCCTATGGGGCATCAGGATTGCAGCTCTGAGTGGCAGGTATGATGGTCACCCTCTTCTCCTGGGGAAGACACACTCTAGACTGCATAGAGTGAGTCTGGATTTCAGCCCCCGCCACTCTACCAGACTGTCTCTCCCAAAGGCACCTAGCTGTCTTGGCTTCCTCTGTTTATAACTCCAGGAAGCCAGATCCTTGGAAGCTGGGGCCAGGAAACGGAAGGCTCAGAGTGACAGGAGCCCATGAGGGACCGGTGGTTTTCTGCAGCAACCAGGACCTGGGGTCTTGGGTGAAGATGCCAGATCGACATCTTCCTCATACTGGATCAGCTCTTTGAGCCCAAGGAGAGGTGGGCATCTGAGCAATGCCCCTCTCAGGCTGTGACTGACTGTTCCCCCAGCTTGGAGCGGCCCTGGGGTTTCCGCAGGTGCTGTCCAGGACCAGCGCCGCCCACCTTGTCGACGGCCCGCAGCCGCAGCCCTGTCTTGCCGCGCTCGTCCTTGCACAGGTGGATCTCGCGTACTCCAGGCTTGATCTCCGCACGCCGCATGCCCAGGCTGTTCCCGGACACTGGTGCCACCAGCTGGCCGGGCCAGGGGCCAGAGACCGCCGTCTGCAGGAATGGCGGGGTGTGTGTGTGTGTGTGTGTGTGTGATGTCAGCGCGCAGTCCCAGGCCCGGCCACTCCCGGCCTACGAGGAATCCGAGCCGAGCGGGAGCAGGGCTCTGGCGCCACTAGGGGGTGTCAGAGTCCACGCCCTTGAAAACCGGAGCGAAAGGGAAGCAGTACGATACAGGAAGGGGGTCCCTTATTTTCCAAGGGAAACTAACTTCAGAACAAGATCCCTTTAAAATTCCTTAGGAGTGAGGGGGAAGGAAGAAGACGTAAAAGTAATTACAATGTGTTATGTACACGTAGCAACTCACCAATAAATTATGTACTGCAAACACGTAGAGTACTAATAAAACTTTTTTAAATAAATAAAATGCACTTAAAATAGAAAAATATTTACCGTAAACGATGAGCAAAGAAGCATAAAAGAGCTCAGTTTGATTTTTGTCTTACAAAATATTTAAGCCAAAAAGAAATGGATGACTGCTTCGTTCTAAGAAGCAGAAACAAAGCAAGGAAGTGAATTCTCACTACTCTATTAAACATGATACTGGAAGATCTAGCAATAAGTCAAGAAAAAGAAAAACACAAAGGCACACAGATCTATAAAAGAAGATACGCAACTGTCCGATTCACAGATGACATGATGGTGTACTAGAAAATCCCAAGGATGCACAGCGAAGGAAACCACCAACGGAGTTCAAAGACAGCCTGCAGAGTGGGAAACGGTTTCCACAGGCTACTCCTCAAAGGACTAACATCTAGAATATATAAAGAACTTTGAAAAACCAGGCCCTCTAAACTTAAAGACCCAAACTAAAAATGGGCATCTGAAATGAATAGATATTTCTCAAGTGAAGAAGTAGAAATTGCAAATAAATATATGAAAAACATATTCAACACTACTGGCCATTAGAGAAATGCAAATTAAAATAACACTGAGATTCCATCTCACCTCAGAAAGAATGGCCAACATCAAGAATCAACCAATAACAAATGTTGGCGGGGCTGTGGGGGAAAAGGAACCCTTCTCTGCTGTAAACTCGCACAACCACTATGGAAATCAGTACGGAGATTCCTTAAAAACTGAAACGAGCAAGTCTTGGTGGCGAACGCCTATAACCCCAGCACTCAGGAGGCTGAGGGAGGAGGATTGCCATGAGTTCAAGGCCAGCCTAGGCTACGTAAAGGAGGTTCAAGGACAGCCTGTACTGCATAGTGAGACCCTGCCTTGAAAGAAGGAAAGCAAGCAAGCAAGCAAGAAAGAAAGCAAAAAGAAAAACATTCCCCAAACTAGAGGTTCCATTTGACACAGCTGTGCCCCTTCTAGGTATCTTCCTGAGAGAGTTAAAAGCATCAGACCACAGTGATATATGCATAACCATGTTTATAGCAGCACAGTGTGTATTAGCTAGATCTTGAAAATAGCTCAGATGCTCATCAACAGATTAATGGATAAAGAAAATGTGATATTTATGTACAGTGGAGTACTACTCTGCCATAAAAGATAAACAGCCATTTTTAGGTAAATAGATGCACTCAAGACCATAATTTTCAGTGAAATAAATCGGACTCACAAGCTTAAATATCGCATTGTTTCTCTTATGTGAGAAACCCAATGGGTAAATACAGAGCAAAACAGAGGATAGATATCGGAAAGTAGGAAGAACGTTTTCAGATAAGAAGGGGAACAAGGAAGGTGGGAGGGAGAAGGGAAGACAGGGAAAAGGGATTTTTTAAAGAAAATGGAAGGGAAAATGCAAACAAAATTTTTATAAATGGGAAGGGGGAGAAGGGCTCACGGGAGGGGTGGGGAATGGCAAATAAGAATTAAGACATATGGGGCTGGGGATATAGCTCAGTGGAATAAGCGCTTGCCTAGCAAGCGCAGGGTCCTGAGTTCGATCCCCAGTACCGCAAAAAAAAAAAAAAAAAAAAAAGAATTAAGACATATGATATATAGGTACAAATTCCCTGTGATGAATGTGATCATTATGTATGGCAAATATGTACTAAAAAAACAAATAAAAGAAGAAAATCCTAAGGGATCTACAGATAAACTCCTGTATCTAATAAGTGAGTTTAGCAATATCACGAGATACAAGGTCGATGTATAAATATAAACTGTACTGAGCACAATGGCACATACCTGTAGTCCCAACTACTAGGGAGGCTGAGGCAGGAGAATTGCTTGAACCCAAGAGTTCAAGGCCAACCTAGGTAATATAGCAAGACCTGGCCTCAAAATTAAAAATTAAAAAATCAATTGTACTTCTATAAACTAACAAGGAATGAGCAGAAACTAAAATTAAAAATACAATACCAGTTGTAATCATTCAAAAAAGGTGATACTTAGGTATAAATCTAACAAAATAAAGGTGGTACACACCTGTAACCCCAGTACTTGGAAGGGTGAGGCAGCACTGTGAGTTCAAGGCCAGCCTGGGCTACATAGTGAGACCCTGTCTCAATATAAAAACCTAACAAAACATATATAGAAATTATATGCCAAAAATGACAAAACATTGTGAAATATTATCAGAAAAGATCTAAGTAAACAGAAGGTCATGTGTATCCATGCTTTGAAAGAACTAATAAAACTGTCAAGTTTCCTCAAATTGATATACCCAATCAAAAAACTTTCTATCAAAATGTGAACAAGACATTTTGTAGATATAGACAAAGTGAATCGAACTTTAAATGGAAAAATGATGGCATTAAAATAGCTTAAAGAATTCAAACAACAATATGAACAATGGAGAAAATTTAAAATTACAAAAATGCATATATCATCTCGTATTTTTATTAGAATTTAGGTTGAATGCATTCATGTCCTAAATATCAGGACAAAAAATGATTAAGTTAAGCGATGTCCCATGCTACTTCCTTGCTTTATGGTTGTATCTCACAGCACAATCAGGAAGAGTGTTATTGTAGCTGGGCATGGTGACACATGCCTGTAATACTGGCACTCAGGAGGCTGAGGCAGGAGGATTGCCACAAGTTTGAAGCCAGCCTAGGCTAGTGAGTTCAAGGGTAGCCCATCTAAAAAAAAAAGTGTTACTGTGGAGAAACAACCCAAAGTGTCACCATTTTTTTTCTCCAGGTCTCACGTCATCTTTGTTGACTTTCTCTTGTGAGATTCTCATTTGTCAGTGGCTTTATATGGCAGTTCTCCACTGTCACTTCCATCAACTTCATGAAAGCCTGTAGCCTCAGCAAAACCAGCAATTGCACTTTCCAGCAGATTTTATGGGCTTTAGAAGAGGCTGGTGGACACCGATCTTGCTAGATGCTGGTGCTGACTGGAAAGGGTCTCGAGTGGGGACTGAGTCTACAAGTGAATACGTTTTCAGCAGTGACTCCTTCTGTGTAATGGTTTCTTTTGCTCTCTGAAGCTATGCAAAGCAGGAATCAAACAGTTGTGTTTAACTTGGGGACCAGAGCTAGGGAACATGTTCCTGCCAAGGCCATTTGTCAGATGTCCCTAGGCTAGTATTGGGTTTCATGCTCTCTCTTCTGATCCATCTAGCTCAGGCCATAGCTTGAAGTCACAAGTCAAAAGTCAGAGAAGACATGAAATCATAGAATCCCAGACTTTTTAATGAAGACTCAAAAATGAAAAGTGCCATCAAGAAACAGAGCCCTGAGTAAGAGAGTAGGGGAAAGAAGACATACAAAACAGAGAGAAAAGGGGAGTCTGCTGAAATGGCAAGACCCACAGGAGGGAGAATTGGGGCAATCTGCTCATATTAGGCAGGAGATAAATACCTACACTGTCACTCTGTGGAATCTGAGGCAGGCTCTGCTGGACTTCTTGGCTGGAGAGGGAAAGACCCATGTAGCTCTCCAGTTCTGTCAGGTTTGGATACAGAACTGATGGAGAAGAGAAGGAAAAGTGTTACACAAGGACATGTGCTTAGCTGCCCCTGCCTGACTCTTGCATGCCCGCCCATTTTTAGTAAGAGATAAAACCTGAACATGCCATTTATTGCCACAAATGCTGTGTACTGCAGGATGCCCTGATTCCCCAGGAATACTCGCCTGTGATGTTAGTCATCCCTTCAGAGTTCTGAGATGCCAGAGTCTGCATTTGCCCAGGGGCAGCCTGGGACCCCAAGTCCCTCAGGTACTACTTTAGTGTTCAACTCAGCTGATTTCAACATTCAACACAAGGGCCAGCTCTACTCCAGGCCATGAAGGGTCCACAGATGACTGGGAGGGGCAGGCTTTGGAGCCAGGATGGCCCTCAGGGAGATAGCCTGAACACGCACAGAGTTGGGCTTTGTTCAAGTTTGCTCTACCACAACCTGACCCAAAGCAAGTCCTGGTCTCTTCCTATGGCTTCCTTGGCAGCTCCAAATCAGGAAGTTACTGTGCTGCCTCTAAGTCACTTTTCCCATTGTCCCCTCAGAGGCTCTGAAAGGACACTAACTGCACAAAGCTCTCACACAGTGTCAGTGAGAGAGAGGCAAGCACAGAAAGTGACCAGAGCGGGGAAGCCATGTCCTCTAGGCCTCCAGTACACACAGGCTTAGGCAAGTGAGGCCTATCCCAAGCCTGGGAGCAGAATCCTCAAAGTTCGAGCACGTTGTCTGGGGCTACGGATGCTTGTATCAGGCTCCCTCACCTGAAGGTGGGGAGACAGCAGCTTCCTTGATGGGCAGGGCGGGCATCCTGGGGGAGGCTCTGGCCTGGGCCTGGAAAGGGACAGGGAGTGGCAGTCAGCTCTGAGCAGGACCCCAGGCCCCATGGGGACCCCAGGCCTCAGGTTCCCTGAGGCAGGGGAGGCTGAGCCTGGGGTGGGTTTTTCCATGGACTCCCAGTGCTCCAGGTCATTTGTAAATGTGGCCTCTACATGATGTTAAGTGACATAAGTCAGGCATATCAAGGTAATACCACATGTTCTCATTTACACATGGAAGCTCAAAAGTTGATCTCAACAAAGTATAGAATAGAACGGTGGTTACAAGAGCCTGGGAAGGCTGTGGGGGCCTGGAAGGATGTAGAGAAGATGGTTAAGGGGTCCGGGGAACAGTCAGAGAGGAGGAATACCCCCTAAGGTTTGACTACACAGTAGGTTAATTATGGTTGACAACAATTAATTGCCATTTCCAAATAGAAGAGATGATTTTGAATGTTCCTACTACAAAGAAATGATGAATGACTGAGGTGGTAGCTATTCCAGTTACCAGGATGTGGTCACTACACATCTTATACATGTATTGAAATGCTACACTGTACTCCCCAATTATGTATTTACCATGTATTCATTAGTAAATATAGCCTCTGGAAATGTGCATATTTCTGGGAGGAGGAGGTTTTCCTGGGGCCTGTGATCCAGCAAATATCATGACCCATTTGCTTCCTATGGCAGCCAGGACAGCAAAGGCCACCTCCTAACCACATTCTCCAGGGAAAGGCACAGATTCTCAAAGCCTCTGGGACAACAGGGCTGTGGGTTGGGGGGAGGAGGCTTCTTGAGGCTAAGCAGGCAAAGCCCGTGCCCACTGGCTATCCCGTACAAGCAGCCCTGCTCACAGGTCTCCCATAAGGGACAGAGTGACAGAATAGAGCTGAACAGGAGAGGTATGTCTGGAGATGCTTGGTCTGGGCTACCCCTGCTGTTACTCCGCTGGTCTTGACCACTGGATGCCTTCTCTACCCAGCAGCCCCTGCGGTGGGGACCTGCATGCCCTGGGGCCTTCCAGGAATGTGCAGGGTCTCAGTGCCTCATACTCTGTACCCTCCAAGAGCAGCCTCCCTTTCTCAAGTGTAGCCCCCAGCCCTCCATCAGGGACCGCAGATTCAGAGAGCCTACAGACTTACATGGATGAGTTGGTCTACCTTTAGGTCCTCCAAAGATGGGTACAGGGCAGACATGGCTGGTCCTGGGAACCCCTGCAGAGCACAGAGGACGAGGAGGTATGAGGATGCAGCAGCTCCCACTCACCTAAGAGGAGGTACAGACACCTATCAAAAGACACAGCGCCTCAGACATGAAAAAGCAGAGGAAGAGTTATTGTCCCCATTTCAGGGACAGAGGAACTAGGATTTGAGCCAGGTTAATTGGTTCCCAAGCTGATGGCCTCTGCCTGCGAATTCCATCCTTGCCTATTTGGCTGGTTTTGGGCTTTAGAACATAGGCCCAGGGACCCATAGGACATGCTGACCAGGAAAACCAGGATTATGGGCCACATTCTTCCCTGCCATGTATCAAAGGTCAGACAAAGTCACAAAATCTGATCATTCAACTCCTAAATTCAATCCAGCTACTCCACACTAGGCCTGGATTAGGAATTTGGACATCACCTCACATGGCCAAGTGACTGGAACTTGACCTTAAAACAGAAAGACCACAGAATACTCTGGGATTCAACTCTGGGTTTGTCGTTTGTTTGTTTGTTTTAACTAGTACTGGGAATTGAACCCAGGGCCTTTGTACTAGAGCTCCACTGTATACCACTCACTTCCAGCCTCCCTGGCAACTTTTGCCCTTAGCTGATTTGAAGTAATACCCTTATAAAAATATATGCACAGTGACTGGGGGTTGTAGGTCAGTGGTAGAGCACTGGCCTGGTGTGTGTGAGGCCCTGTATCTAGACACATACAAAGGCAGGCAGAATTTAAACAGTCTGATGGGGACAGAAGATGCAGCTCAGTAGCTCTTAAGATCCTCTGACTTCAACTCCTAGCACCACACAAAATAAACTTTTGACATAATATTGCCCCACAAGGAAAAAGGAGCAGGGCTAGAAGGTACCATAAGTATCTATTGAGACCTTCTAATTAGTAGGACCAATGAGCAAGATGTCAAGAGACATTCAAAGGAACTATTAGCTATAAAGATATGCCTTCTACCCTCCTAGATGAAATGTGGGGAAGAAGCATTTTCTTCTTGGATTCTTCCCCTTTACCCATTAACTCCTGGCTGTCACACCTCCTGCCCTCTGCTGGGCAATCCATTTCAGCCCCTGTCCCACCTCCTTGTCATCTGTGGTTCCTCCTGGACGATACTCCCAGGCAGACAGGATACTGTCCCTTTCATCCTAGACTCTGCCCTCCACTACTGGCTCTGGGCCAGGTTCCATCCCTGAACTCCTCAGCAGCCCTCAATCAGTTTTCCCAGCTGGACTGCAGCTTCTCAGGGCCAAGGTGTGTCTTATTTGCCCACATGACAGGTACCCGTGACAAAGCAATGCCTGGTTGTTACACAGGGAACCCAGTGGATAGGTGTGGCAGGGATGATGTCACTCAAGTGCATGCGAGGACCAGCTCTGCTGGGCACCTCCCTGAGTGACCCAGGCACTTGGGATATCCTCAGAAAACACTGCTCTTCTGAGTGCCTGCTGCCTTGCCTGTTTCCTTCTAGGTCCCATAGCCTTAACCTTTCTAATCTGTCATCAGTCCCCTCTCCCACATCTAAGTTGTGCAGACTTCTTTCATCTCCCTGTCATCCCTGTACAGGACAACACCCTCCAAAGGGGCTGCTACTTCCCCTCCTGCTGATCCCCGGACAGCAGCCACCAGGCCCTTTCATCGTGAGGCCAGGATGTCACGCCTCTGCTCAAAGTCTCTCAGTGGTACCCCATTGCTCTCAGAACTTAGCCTACATTTCCTAAAGTGGCCACAACTTCCTAGTTCCTCCAGAGACTGAATGAGATGTTATTTAACCTTGTAGTTTACTTAATATTTGAATTAGATGCCTCAATGCAAAACATGATGTTTCACTTAATAATCTAATTTCCCACTATTCCTGAAAAATCGGCAGCTTCGTCAACATTGGCCTGAACCTGAGTAACGACATTGGAGGAGCAGCTCCAGAGCACCCCAGGCCCTAACATTCTTCACTGCTTTGATGCGTAGGCCACTTGCCTCACTGGCATCAAGTCCCCAGAGACATTTGCCTGCAATCTCTGCCCAACTCTCTGGTTGCTTTTCTTGCCTCCACTTCCAGCTACAATCACAATGAGCTAGTTTCACATTCTTGAAATTTTTTTATGTCTTCAGGCGTGCTAGTCCCTCTATCTGCAACACCCCTCCAACCTTTGCTCCTCACTTGGCTAACTGCTGACAATTATCAAGTCTAACATAAGAAAGGCCCTTTTTGCCGGACATACCTTGACATGGATTCTCCATGTTCTTGCTACTATTGATTATTCACTACTCCCACATTTGTCTCTTCACTTGTCTGACTGCTTCATTAGTCTGGAACCTCCAAAAAGGCAGGAACTGGGCCTACTCATTAGCGGCAGAGCCCCTAACGCGGCATGGAGCACAGAGGCCAAGATGATGCACCCTGCCTGGGTACTCACTTCCCCCCTTGAAAAGCAAAGTTCTGGTATCTTAGGAACATCTACCTTCCTAGGATAGAGTCAAGGACCAGAAGTTCAAATGTGCCTTGTGTGCCTCTCAGAGTTGTGCTTTGTTCTTTAAGTTTGAATCAGTGCCAACATTTTCAAAATGAAGATATAAAATTCTTTGCTTCTAACTTGCATTAAAAATAATTTAGCAAGGGCGTGGATCATGAACGGCGGTGCTCAGCAGGGCTCCCTCTTAAATTGGGCTGTACTTGCTTCCTTGTTTCCCAAAGTACCACCCGGCCCTTCACTCACTGACACTGCCTACCTAACTTCCCAAGCGGCCAGCTCCAAACCCTTGCCCTTGGCTGACCTTTGGGGCAGCAATAACCATCCTAAGAGGACAAGGATTTCCTAGGTGAAGAGGGAGTTTGGCTCTGACCTCTTTTAGGCCGGTGGGTGAAAAAGAATGCCTTTACCAGGGAGATTTTTATTTTGGGACAGTCCACAGCAGTTACAATTTATCAAAAATATGCCTTGCTACCGGGATCATGCATGAATAGCAGATATGCGCATAAGAGGTCACCCCTGTCCTCTTTTAACACTGAAGAGCAAAACAGTTATATTTTTGGCAGCTTCCCTCTGGGAGAACACAGGCTTAGAGATCCATTTCCAGAGAATTGCTCAAAGACCCTTTCATTTGTGTCATCTTCTCCAGATCCCTACTCAGTACTGCCCTTGGTTAGGGGTGGGTGGGTGGTGGTGGGGTGTCAGGAAACAGGTATTCTTCTCTCCTGTGGCAGCTTCCCATATAGTGGGGAGTGGCTCTCTGCCAGGAAAGATGCTCTATGTCTCATTTAACCATCCAGCAATTCACTCAAAACACCTGAGCATTCACTGTGTGCCAGGCAACCTGAATCTGCTTCAGCTCTGCGGCTGCAGAGAGAAAAATGGCTACCTCTTTGTCACAGCATAGTTGGTCTGTTGGTGTACTAAAGTCCACCGACTTCAAACTTTTCCCAGGTCCCCGTGACTAACACCATCGTCCACAAAAAGAGATCAGGTAGAGCAGTAGGTACGAGGTGGAAAGCTAGATCGAGTTCTACGGCCTGCGTTTACTTGAAACTGCATGTCAGATGAGTTTTAATAAAAGTGGGTAAGTAGGCGGGCGTGGTTGCACAGGCCTATAATCCCAGAACTCTGGGAGGCTGAAGCAGGGGGATGCCAGGCAACTTAGTAAGACTGTCTAAAAATGAAAAGGGCAATTTAAAAATAAAGACCGTCTAAAAATAAAAGGGCTTTGTAGCTCATTATGAAGGTCCTGGGTTCAGACCCCAGGGGGCTAAAAAGTGGTGGAGTGTCTTCTAGCTCTCACAGCTCTGGCCTCTGAGCACCCGTTGCGGGTGCTGAAAGAATGGAGTGCAGTTGAACCCCTCCCTCCTGACAGAAAGCGCTGTACTGAGGCAGCATTTGGCCCAGAGGAGGGCAGAGCTCCTGGCTGCTTGTTTCTGGCACTGAAAAGAAGGCCCCTGCTGTCCTTTTGGCTTTATAAAGGCCTTCAAGTCTCTGGTTACTTCCTACCCATCTTGACGTCACCATCCCTCCCACCCTCTCACCAGGGGATTCTGGCTTGGCCCAGACTCTTGATACAGTGTTGAGCCAAGAATACTCTGCCCCACCGCGTTGCACCATCCATCAGTGACTGGCGATTGGGATTCTGCTGCCCCTGAAAGGAGACTTGAGTTTGGCCGAGAACACTTCCCATGGTGAAATCAGACCCACTACTTGTTATAAAGGACTCAGGCATTTGGGTTTGTGGGGCACAGGAAAAAGGGTAGAAAACCAGAAACAGAAGATCTGGAGCAAGGGCAGACACCTGATGTGTCCTTAAAGATGGAAAGTTCAAGCCGGGAAGCGTGCTATTTCAAGGGTAGGGAGGCCCAGGCCTGAGGGTTGAGCTGCCTTTTGCATATTTATGACTTCCTCTTCCTTTCATGTCTGCTTTTCCACCCCTAAAAGAGTAACTGCATGCCTACTGTGTCAGGCCCTGTGTACTGCAATGGCGACTCACAAGAGCTGTCATTTGCATATTTACTACTTCCTCCAGATTGCCCTTCTAAAGCTTTACCAAGTTGTGCTGCCCCTCCACTGCAGCCCCACCAAATCCACCCATGGGCTGATCTAGAAATTTAGGAGTTAGCTTTAGCTGCTGCCCTTCCCCACCTTTTGAAGCCCCACCCAGTTTGAATCTCAGACATTGACCTTGAAATAGGACAGATTCTCTCTCTCTCTCTCTCTCTCTCTCTCTTTATGGCACTGGCAATTAAACTCAGGACCTTATTTTTGCCAGGCAGGCTATATCCCCAGCCCCTGGACAGATACTCTTATGGCATATGAGACATGGATTCTCAGGCCTATATCAAGCTGACTCCTCCCATAGTGTCTCCATCTCAACCCCTCATGGTGCATTTCATTCATTCCAAGCTACTTGCTTGCTCTAAAACTCAGTTTGCCAGCTCATGCCTCCAGCTTTTGGAGGTACCTGTTCTCTCAGTCTTGGGTACCATTCACACATTCCTCCTTTTTGTTCATCTGGTGAATTCCAGTCTGAGCCTTCCCCTGAATCCAGCACACAGCCTCAGGGATCAGCAAGCCTCCTTTTAGACCGTAGTACCTCATGCCTGATACCTCATACCTTGTCCAGTTCTTTGTTCAGGACGCAAAGGGCCTGGAAAGAAGCCTCTGGGAACCCCATTTGGTAACCCACTCATTCCCCAGATGTTTATTAAGCACCTACTGTGAAGCAAGACCTTCCTGAAGAATTCCACTGTGTATTGTATTTGCTTGTTGTCCCTGCTGTTCACTTAGTGCCACTCACGAGTCCCTATTGCAGAACACAGGGCCTGACACAGCAGGCATATAGTTACTATTTTATGGGTGGAAAAGCAGACATGGAAGAGAAAGCCTAAATCCTAGATACAGTCTTTCTCCCCATTCCCACCTGTGTTTGCAGAGTCCTTGGAAAAATAACCCTGGGCCTAAAAAGGGAGAAGAAAAAAGCCTTAATGTGGTAACTGAAAGGTTCTTTGGCTCTTGCAATTTGACAGTGGAAGACTTTGCTTAGTTCCATTGCTGTACTTGGTTTCTGTAGGTAACTGGCTCCTCTGAAAAAATCTTATCTAACCCTTGTCTCCCAGAAGGATTTTCCTCTGTGGTAGCACTTTCCATGTTGTTAACCCTGTGCTTCTATATTTCTCAATATTATAAGCAGTAGCAACACCCACAAAAACCAGCAACTAGATCCTTGAGAGATCACCAGAGCTGAAAGGGGTCTCAGCCCCCATCTTTGAATTTAGAATAGGAACATTGTGTTCTAAAGAGCTGAAGCTCTGGGACTCCCACTTGTTCCTGTGGACAGCTCATCTGTCCTACAGAAGAGAGTGTGCAGGAGGCATGCGTGGGTTACCGTGGCAGAAGAATAGCTCCTGGAAGGCCAAATTAGCCCCAGGATCTGGTGAGTTGAGGGAGGAGGCTGTTGCTAGGCCACCTGCATGCAACCCTCCACCCTCCAGTTGTACTGTCTGCTTGGAGCTGTGGACTTCAAGAAATGCAGATGTTTCCAAATGAAGGCTCAGGAGACAGGGCAGAAGTGAGGACTTTAGAGGCAGGCCGGACTGGGCTCAGACTGCCTCTGACTTGAGAGAGCAGAGCATGGGCAAGTCCTTTTTGAGTGCCCTTTCTTTTGTAATATGGGGAACAACATTTGCATCACAGTTATCTGGGGATTGGATTTTTAAAGAGATATGTATGAAAAGCATTTAGCACAGTACTCAGCACATATGTTTTCAATGTTCGTGAGCAAAGGAAGACTCAGTTCTTGAGGAAGATACTTTCTAGTGTGGAGCAGGATAAAAAGCTCCGTGACGTTGTAGGCTGTTAGGTGTTGAGAAGCACACGAACCAAGATGGAGAGTGGAGAGTGTCACAAGGTCCAGCAGAGCCTCACTGCAGGGACAGGGCATTTGAGTAAAGGCCTTAAGGGACGGTGGGAAGAGCATTCCAAGCTGAGGCCATTGCACAGGCTCTGAGAGGGGAGTTCCTGGTAGGTTTAGGAATATCTGATCACCGAGACTGACGTTAGCTATCCGAAGGGGCAGCAGAGGAGGAGGAGGCTAGAGAAGAGGTGAGATGTGCCAGATCCTGTAGGACCTGTAGATCTTGATGAGGACATCATCATTTCCTGTGGTGAAATGGGAGCCACTAGGGAATTTGAGGAGCAGAATGAGTGCCACTGTCCAGCTTATCCAGCCCTCCTGGCTGGTGTTTGGAGACAGGGGCAGGGTGGAAGCAAGAACCCAGATGAGAAGTGCTTGTGTGTAGTTAGTAGCTGGGGTACTGAATGTCACACAGTCGGTACATCCCAGTGCAGCCAAGCGTGTTCATTCTAACCCCTTCCTGAGCCCCTGCTCTGTGGTGGCTGAGTACTGACTTCTCATTTCATCAATTCCCTCCATCCCAGCTGAGTTATTTTGAGCCTCCACATGAGGACACAAGTTCTTAGAAAGATAAAGCCATTGGCCCAGTTTCCCAGGTTTTTCCTGGTAATAACAGGAAGGTTGTTGGTAGAAACAGCTTCAGAGAAAGAGGTAACAAGAGGATGCCTGGCTCTGTTTTTTGGAAATAGGCTCTTTGTCCACGGCCTCTCACTTCAGCAGGATGTGCACTCCAAGAGCTATGTCAAGGAGCAAAGTGTGGGTGCCATTGCCTGGCGCCTTAATGGTAAGCAGCAAAGTGAGTGCCATGGTCCAGCTGTCATTTGAACCAGCCTGGTAGATGTTTGGGAAATAGAGAAGGGGCAAGCATGGATGGGGGAAGCAGTGCAGAAAATCGCTCAGCTTACAGATGTGGCCCAGGCATACTTCACTCCCAGCATGAAGCATGTTGGAAGTTCCCAGGAAGTTCTGAAGGGCAGAGGCAGGGAGGGAGGGAGGTGGGATGAGACAAGGCCTTGCTCATTCCTGACCCAGCTGATACGGGCCCACTCTTACCTGCAGGCAGCTGCCGCTTTGGGTCCCCTTCTGGCCTCTGCTCAGAGCCTCTTTGCCTCGCTGGATGGTGGTAGCTTTTGTCCCAGCTGGTTCCTTCTCTGAAAAAGGGTGGTACCCGCCCCTTGTTCAGCTGAGTCACGGTGGACTGGGATGGGCCCAGGTCAGGGTGGAGTGGGATGGGCCCAGGTCAGGTGCTACGGCTGAGTAAACACAGCAGGTGGCCAGGCCCCAGAGAGCCTTTGCCTTAGTCTGAGTTTGGAAGTCAGGTTCAGGTACACACAGCTGATGTGTGGGGCTCAACGGTGACGGTGACGCTGAGCTGGGTGTGAGCCGAGGCTGTTTTGGCCTTTTCTTGAAGTCTGCATTTGGAGACTCTGTGATGATGATGTGGGAACAATAGTGGACTGGAGAATGGTTTGAAAAATGTACTGGGCCTTAAAAAGTGGCCCGATCTTGTGACCGAATTTCTCCTAGAATCTTTTACAGAGAAGTCTTAGGGCCTGTCAGTGTGTTGTTTCCAATATGGAAACTGGAAATCCCAAATATGCATCACTGCAGGCTGAGTAAATAAATCATCATCTATGAGAGATGACAAAGCCATTAAAGTCACTGAAGGAAAAAGCAATGAGGAAATGTTCCTGAGACGCCAGTGAGATAAGGAAAAGTCAGTATTGGTCTGCTTTTGTGTTCTGTTTTCGTTTTGTTGAGAGTTGTATACCTTAGAGCACCTAGGATACACACATTCAAATGCTGACTGTCTCTGGGCGGGGAAACTGAGGAGCCTTCCTCCCTCCGCTTTCTTTCTCTTCCCCCTCTCTCTCCCTTCCCTCCCTTCTTCTACCCTGTCGTTCTCCCTCCTTCCTCTACTCCCTCCCTCCCTCCCTTCCTTCCAAACTTTCTCTTTTTTACGTTGAGGATTGAGTCCAAGTCCTCAAGCACTTCCACTGAGCTATACCCACAGGTGCAGGGCAGCTTTTCAGTTTGTACTTGCGTGTGTGTTCCGTGGTGGTAATGTGTGGACGTGTATCTGTGTTTTCTTATGTCTGTATGTTCTTAAAGTTAATTTTGCTTGGGGTTTTTGTAAGGGAAGACCAAATTAAGTTTGGCTGTTTTATTTATTTATTTACTTATTTTTAAATTTGGTTGTTTTAAAAAGGAATTTTGATTGATTGTCCCCCGGAAGGGGAACAGAAGAGCGGTGTGTTTGATTCAGAGGGGATTTTTTTTTTTTAGTAGCACATTTTGGGGGGGGTGACTTTTAAATTTTAGAATTTAGTTTTTCTTTGTTTTGGCGGTACTGGGGATTGAACTCAGGACCCTGCGCTTGCTAGGCAGGCGCTTATTCCACTGAGCTATACCCCCAGCAACTTTTAAATTTTAAAAAAATTCAATGCATTTTCCCAATAAATAATCATATGAAAGTAAAGTTAAACAGAAAAAGAGGAGGAATTTGGTTTACATCTTGGTGAGTTTGGTTGGATAAGGGCAGACCCATTAAGAATGACAGAGTGTACCTACTTAGGCACAGCCTACTTTAGATCTACAATGGCTGCTATTTTCAAAATAAAAATTAGAACCGGGGCTCTGATTTTTAGGATGGATCTTTGCTTTATTATATACATTTGCATGAATAGTCTTAACTGATCTGAAACACAGGTGGCTGATGTACAGTATATACCGGAAACTCCATGACAGCACTACTGGCCAGCTTGAGTAAGCCACCACTTCACTCCGTCCTGTTGTGTCCAGAGCCTTTTCAGAGTCCTCTCACTGCAATGTTGCAGGCAGTGACTGTCACCTGGAGTTGTCCTGTGAGGTGAAATGTTTGTGTCATATGGAATGGGTCCTCTGTGATGGCAGGGGCTTCTCTAAGGCTTCTCATGCCTGACACACAGTAAGCACTCAAACATTTACTCAATGAATGAATGGATGAACGAATGTCCCCCTAGAAAGGTGGTTAGTGTTATAAATTCAACTGACTCAGCCTTAATTAAGACAACTGGGTCAGAGTATAAGATCAGCCCCACATCTGTGACATTGCACAAGTTACTAAACCTCTCTGAGCTAGGATTTCTGTGTCTACCTGCTCTATAAGCTTGTCCTCAGGATTAAATAAAGCAAGGTGCTTGGACTCCTACCCTTCTGCATCTGAGTCACGGATTTCCCTGTAAAGCCCTAGATAGACTTCAATTTAGGCAGTAAGAATTTAATCAGGTGGTCACACAGGAACCTAGGGTCTGCACAGGAACCTGGGAAATGGAGTTCTTGGTTGGGCCTATTGCCAGATTGTTGAGTTTCTGTTGCTAAGAAAGGGAAGGATGAATATTAGGTAGGCAAGAAGTAGGCTCAGCCGAGGTGCACTGGAGGTGCCCAGGGCCAGACTGTCATCCATGTCTGCTGGTCCTCCACAGGCAGAAGCTGCAGGAAATTTGCCTCCAGGGAGAGTGTACTAAAGAGCCCTGAATGGGGAATCCGCTCTCAAACCCATGTTCTCTACAGGCTTCGGTCTTCCTACAGGTTATGTGTATCATGAGTGACAGAATTCTAGCCCTGCCTGAGAGGATTCTATTCTCTGTCAGTCCCTGCTCTCCCTGGACCTCAGTCTTCACTTCCCACATTTGTTGAAGGAACAGTTTGAGTAGATAATCTCAGCTTTCCTCCTAGCTGGGCCATCCAAGTTCTCACAAAGGGCCAACAGTCCCTATGAGGCTATAGACATCACAGATGGCCAGTGTGAGATTTTTGTCTCTAAGAAGCAAAATATGTTACATGGCTGTTTTTTACCTTTATCTTGATTTTGTTTTTTTGGAGGTTTGAACTACGCTAGGTCACGCTACAGTAGCGAACAACAGATCTTACTAGCTCTTCACATAAAGCTTATTTGTACACATATATCTACTGTGTTAATCAGCTGTCACTGACAATATATATGAGAATAAGAAAGGAAGACAGATTTTTGCTTCATTTGTTTTAGTCCCTGATCAGCTGGCTCCCTTGCTTTTAGGCCTGTGGTAAGGCAGAAACATGTTAGAAGGACACGGCAGAAGAAATGTACTCACTTCATGGCAAACAGGAAGAGAGGTGGGGGGGGCAAGAAAGGAGTTGGGACAAAATACACCCTTCAAAGCCACACCCCCAGTGATCTGTCTCATCCAATTGGGCCCCACCTCCTAGCAAGCTCACTGAGCCACGACTCACTCATGATGACATCTGAGCTCACATGATCTGATCACCTTCCAGAGCCTCATCTTTGAACACTTGAGCCTTTTGGGAGGATAATATTTGAAATCCAAACCATAATAGCCTCCAAGGGCTGGCTGGGGTCTGCACGTCTCCTCACTCCAGGCCCCAGGCTGGTAGAGCAGCCACCACTTTAAAAGCTGTCAGTAGTACGGCAGAGGGGAAGAGGCCTCCATCGAGCAATTAAGTGCTCCGGCCCCAGTTGGCAAAGTCACTTCTCACACACCAGGTCACCCCACCCATTACAAACGGGCAGGGAAGGGCCACCCGAGCACATGCCTAGAATCTAGTGCGGGAAATACACAGAGAACGATATGACCCATGACCCCAGGCTTGTGTTCCTGGATATCTGCCAGGGTATCTAAGGGGAAGGAGAGTAAATGTTGGGTGGGGAGGGCTGCACTGACCATCTCTAAGACGTCCTTGAGTGAGGGAACTGAAGAGATGAAAGACATTGGACATTTTAGAGTGTGGGGCTGATCTGTCTCACTTTATCATCTGCTGTGGCTTGAATGTTGATGTTCCCTGAGAATTCAGATGTTGAAACCCCATGTGGTAGTATGAAGAGGGGGAATTCAGGAGGTGATAAAGTCATGAGGGTGGAGCCCCTGTGAGAGAGCCCTGGGGAGTTTGCAGCTCTTTTGCCCTATGAGGGTACCCAAGACACAGCAGTAATCTTTCTGATCGAGGACTTCCCATCCCTGAGCACTGTAAGCAATACATTTCTGTTTATATCCTACCCAGTCTAAGGTATTTTGTTACATCAGCCAGGAGCTTGGGTTTCCACTTTTGTAAAAAACGGGGTAGTGATCCTTACCCTGTGGGATTAGGTGAAGATTAATAGAAGTACATGGGAAATGATGAAAAAATTGCCTTTCTCTTCTCAGCAGCTTTTTGTGGAAGGTGGTGCTGAGCCCTTTGCTGAATTTGGGTGGGCAAGTTTGAGAACGGGAGCCTGGCAAAGAGAACTTGGGAGCATCAGCTTTGAGGGCGCATGTTGTAAGATTATATGCTAATGTTGAGAAGCCACAGGCTCCTGAAATTTCTTTCAGGTGACTATCTGGAACAATTCAAGGGGAGTTGATGGAAGGGGGGGCCTCTAAGCCCCTGATGCCTGCCCCCAACCAAACAGATTTGGGGGTTCTGTGGCATTGTACAAGGTGAGGAGCAAAGGCCCAGGGAGCAGTGGGAAGGCTGTGTGACAGAGAGGCACGGAGCACTGCAGGGGCCCATGGAGCCGGTCTCCTGGAGGAGTGACCCCAAGCAGGAGGGTGCTCTGCAACCTCTGAAGCTGCCGCCTCACTGTGCTGTGAGCCGCCTCTGTTGACAGGAGGCTCACTTCTGCACAAGACACTGGGACACACCCCGTGTCACCCATGTCATGTCAGACTAACCTGTGGACACGGGCCCTCTGCTTCCCCATGGCTGGGGTGGGGAAAAAGCACATCAGAAGCCCTGCTTCTGCCCAGCACCAAGACCTAGATTTACTCTTCAGAAAGCCTCAAATGGCCAGTCCCAGTCCTCTGGCATAGCTCCTCTTGAGCGCTGAGGAAAGAAGGTAGAGTGCAGCAGATGAGAAAGAAACTTCCCAGTGATCAGAAGACATTATTAGCCTGATGAGTAGCCTGCCTTGTAGATTAGACAATTTGAGCCCAGGAGGGAATAAACAACTTTCCCATAGTAACCCCAGCCAGCCAGCAGCACAGCCAAGGTGAGAAGCCGTATTTCCCTTCCTACAGCCTTTAGAGAAGGGAAACTGGGGCTCTGAGATTGGCCGGGCCTTGCCACAGGTCAGACAGCAATGTAGTAGCAGAGCCAGGACTCATTCTGGTTTCACTGAGCTGCCAGCCTAGGCAAGTTGCCCAGCCCTTTCATCCACGTTTGGCTTTGTGCTGGGGGCAGTGTGGGCTGGCTTGGAAAGGCCCCAAGATCTGAAAAGTCTGCTCAGGCCCACATACTTGGGCTGTCCCGCCCCTGGGCCCCGGGAAGCAGCATTTTGAAAGTCAGCTCCAGGAGACCCGAAGCTGAGGACAAACACGCTGCACCCGGTGTCTCTCTTATCCCCAGTTGGCCCTGACGGGAAGGGAAGGTTCTTAGCAGTTCTTTATTTTCCAGTGAGGAAACAGGGGAGTAGGGCTCAATCCCGGAACTCAGTGCGGGGCTCCCCGAAGAGAGCTCGCCGAGGAGAGCTCTGCTGCGCAGAGGGGCGGGGCTGCCACCGGAAAGCGGGAACAATGGGCCTGCTGGAGGTGGGGCGGCGGCTCCGGTTTAGGAGTCAGGGCTGGGGCGGCGGGGGGCTGGGCTGGCCAGGCAAGGAGATTGTGAAAGGAACCCCCAGCATTTTGAACCCGTATATGCCAGGACCCATGTTAAAAACTTTAGAAGGAAAGGTGAGGATTAATCTTTTTGAGCCCCATTTTACGGATGAAGAAATTCAGGCACAAAGTAAAAAGCTCAAAGAAGTGAAGGCAAGATTTGAGCCCAGGTAGTCCGGCTCCGGATCCTATGTGCTTAACTGCAGTAGCTTACATGTATTTATTGGAAGATAAATACATAAATATACAATATTAATACTGTATGTGATAATTAGGGGTTTGGAAAGGTCTTGGTTCACTCCCTCTGGCAGCTCAGGCGACACCAAAGAAGGAAAGAATCCTTTTTTTTGAAGGGGGCGGGCTACCAGGAATCAAACTCATGACCTCAGGCTTGCTAGGCAAGCACTTATACCACTGAGCTATATTCCCAGCCTAAAAAGAATCCTTCTTAAACCACTTGTCACCACAAAAAGAGCCCATAGGGTTATAATATATTATTATACATTTATATATAAATGCTATCTACACCTTCTCATAAATTCCCTTTTGGCCTACTCTCTCAACAACTGACTTCTGTAGCCCCTAACATCCTTGTCTAACATGCTACCTGGAGGTACTTGTAGAAAAGACCGAGAAGGTGAGCCCTTCCCACCCCAGTCTCTCTCCCCACTTCTGAGGGGCCAGGGTTTCCAGGAAAGCCTGAGTTAAAATGTGACTCCCCTAGTTCAAATAGGTGGTAACAGTGGTGGCACCCAGGTTTTAACTAGGGGGCGCTTTTACCCTTCTTAAATCTGTCCAAAGCCCCACTGCTGCCTAGATACATACATCTAGATTTTTTAAATGTGTTTCTTGTGCAAACAGCGCTTTGAGACTACCTTCCTCATGTCCAGACTGCAGCACCCACTCCCTTGAGGTGCTGGGGAGGGTGGCCAGCTGGTGGGTTAGTGCCCCAGAGGTTGGAGCTTTGAATATACGACATGGAGACTGCAGGTTTCTTAGGATCTCATTGGATGAGGATTTGGAGCTCAAGGCAACACAGACAAGGGAAGACCCAACCTGGCTGAGCACGGGGGCGGGGGGGGGGGGGACGGGACGGGGACCTCCATAAGTTCTGCAGCTCTAGCCTGGAGTTGTGTTTAGTGCGTTTTATATGAGGCCTCAGATTGGCACCGTCAGTGAGTGGAAAAGTTCCTGGGACACTGGAGCAGCTCCTACCCAGCTCCCTTTCATCTGTGTCAGCTAGGGACCACCCCCCCCACCCCGCAACCAACAGAGCAGTGGGGACAGGTGGGAGACTCTAAAGACATTGGACTGCAGTGCTGGGAGAGGAGATGGGGCTACCCCCCCAGCAGTATACCACCTGCAGGCCCTGCACTGAGAGTTGAGTTTGGGCCTTAAGAATCCAGCAAGGGTGCTGTGGAGGGGTTCAGTTCGAGTTTTAGTTTCATGCCTGCCCCTGGACTAAGCCATTACCCATCTGTAGCCTCTACTTCCAGCCCCTGGCACACCTGGGGCCTCTTGCGCTCTTTCCACTCTCCCAGGTGGGCTCACAGAGATAATCTGTCCTCTCTGGGGTCACCTGATGGCCCGGTGGTGACCCTAAACCCCAGCTATTATTATTATTTCCATAATTATCTTTCAAAGATAGCTGTTCAAATCACTCAGCATCCATTTCCCTTTGTTAGGTGTCTGGCTCCAATTTCCCTTTAGGGAAGCCTTCCCTCTACCTCGGACTCTGAGGGTACAAACTGGCTAGGCCTGTAAAGCCCTGCATGCCCCATGGTAGAGAAGTCTTGGAAGCTTTACCTGAGAGGAGCTGAGGTTGCAGCTGCTGCTGAGCAGGTGGGGTGGGGGTTCTCCTTCACTTTTAAAGTTTGTTTTTTCTTCTTCCAACATTAGAGATTGAAACCAGGACCCCTAATTTGAATAAGACAAGATTAAGGCTTTTCTTTGCTGGATAGGCCTTTCTTGTTGAGAAATGCTGGTCTTATTTAAAAACTGTTAGTTTTTGTCTGCCCTTGACTTCCATGAGATTTTTCTCTGATCTTTTATTTTGGTAGGGCTTCCAGAGGTAAAACCAACAAAAGTCTGGGGGCTCCAGACTGGGCAACTAGAGCTGTTTAACTCTCAATCGAGTGCACACTCAGTCACCAGTGGCTCACTGTAGCTACTACCATTTGTATGTTCCTTCCAGTGACTGGATTCACTGACTTCTGTTTCAGGTGAGCTCATCTGTACTCTGTATTCACGTACCACTCCAGTTTTTGGAATAGTGGGATCCCATTCTGTAACCTCAGTTCTGACAGGGTGAAGAAAAGTTACTGATTTTCAAAGTGTACACTATGCCTTCTTGTGAGGGCGGGAGTGATACGAAGTCTTGCAAGGTCTTTATATATTAGAGTAGAAACTGCCTAAGTTTCTTAGTTTTTTAGATGTTCTTTGTCAGTTTGAGGACGTTCTCTTCTTGATTTACTAAAGCATTTTTATCATGAATAAGTGTCAAATTTTGTCACATGGTTTTTCTGCATCAATATAACTCACTTTACACTGTTAATATGCCTGATTTTTTTCAATTATTAAACCAACTTTGCATTCCTGGAATATGCCTCATGTGATTAGAAAATATATCATTTCATTCCATCATCACAGGTCCATGGATCAAGGACATACTTTTTTTCTTGCAGGGCTGTGATTGAAACTAGTGGTGCTCTACCACTGACTTATAAGCTCTTAAGTAGCTAAGATTATAGGCACATACCACTATGCCCAGCTAAAACATATTTCTGATTATTTCATTTATTTTAAATTTACCATAGTAAATGGTTTGTTTTATGCCCCAAATGTTGTCTGTCTTAGTGAATGTTCCATGTACCCTAAAAAATGTGTATTCTGCCTCTGCTGGGTGGAATATCCTGTAAATGTCATAAAATTTGTTTTTATCAGTACATGTTTACAGTATGTAATGATTACATTCATTGTGGGTGGTTGGTATAAATATATTTATATCTTTATGGTGTTAATTTCTTCTATATCTTTGATGATTTTATGTCTAATGGTTTTGTCAGTAAGTGATAGAGGATGTTAATGTCCACAATTATGAATTTCCTTGTTGTTCCTGTTAATTTTGTCAGTCTGTGCTTCACGTATTTTGTAACTCTGTTGCTTAGTGCATACACTTTTAGGGCTGTCATGTCTTCTTGGTTTGAGGTATGCTCAACTTCTTAAATCTTATGTCTGTCACCAAATTTGGGGTGTTCTCAGCTAGTATTTCATTAAGTATGTTTTCTGCAATGTACTTTCTCTTTTCCTTCTAGGATTCCTAGAATTGTAAAAGTCAGATCTTTTGGCATTATCTCAGTTTTCTGATGTTCCATTCAACTTAAAAATAATCTATTGTTTCTCTTTAAATTGTATAACTTTTATTCATTTATCTGCAAGTTCTATTGCTTCTCTCCTTTATCCTCTTCATTCTGCTGTTCCCCTCTGCCACGCTGTCCTGCCTTGGAGCCAGTGGGCTATAGACCAAAATCTGTACAAACTGTCAGGCAAAATAAACCTCTAAGTTGTGGATGTTGGGTATCGTGTCTCAGTGATGAAGAAAGCGACCAAGATAGCCACCCATGGGGAGGAGGGGGGATAGCTCTGATGGTATAGTGCTGGGCAGCCTCCTTGACAGAATTTCCCATCAGTCCCCCTGTGGCTGGTGATGAAGGGTGGGACACCCTCATGTCAGTGCACAGCAGGGATAGCTGACAGAACTGCACATCGGTCTCAGTAGACCCTGCTGGAGAGATGGAGGGCTGGAGCTTCTAGTGTTTGCCTAGAGCAGAACAAGTAGTCAGAAGGCTTCTTTCACTGCTGTCCTCTTTAAACTTCGCGAACACTAAGTTGCACCCTCTGTTCCATAAATTTCTATGGATTTTACTTTGAACAGATTTTCCTTGGGACTTTATTTGTCCTTGCTGGTTGCTTCTGAGTTATGTGTTCTTCTAGTGCCAAGCTGAGATAAACAGGAGGTACAAATGGGGCCCTGTGAATTCCACCTGCCCACCTCTTCTCCAACTGTCAGTCCTCTGTAGTGTGTTATGTCTTTGTTCAGAGTTTTATTATAGGTGCTTAGTAAGAGAATAGGATGTAATTCACTCACTCCTCCCCTCTCGTCTTTCTCCTCCTTTTCCTTCTTCTTTTTTCACTGCTGGGATGGAACACAGGGTCTCACACATACTAGGCAAGGACTTTTTACTACCAAGCTATACCCTACAAACTTTTATACTCAAATGTAACAAATAAACTGCTGCATGATTATACAAGGAAACAAAGCCACGTTTTTGTCTACCAATGCAAGTTTGAATACTTTCTTTCCAGAAAAGATGACTATTTCTCATCTAGCAAAGTCCCAAGAGAAACAGATGTTAAGTGTTTCTGGTTATATAGGGTTCTCTACTGATATCTGTTCAGACACAAGTTTCCTTTAAATGTGCTTAGTCATAATTTCTTCACATCCTTCAAACATAGCAACATACTGTAACAGATTGAATGCAGAAGTAGATGTAAGAATTCATTTGTATTCTGTTAAACCAGGCATTAAAAAGACTTTTAAAAATGTAAAATAATGCCACTATTCTTTTTGTGAGAAAACAGATTTGTATAAAATTCTATCAAGGAAACAGTATAAGAAAACTTCCAAACCAAAGGACGTATTTATAGAATAACATGAATTTTTATACGTCTGATGTTCTTTTAAATAAATAAATAAATATTTTAAAATGCAGCGGAGATAAAAGAAAACAAAGACTCATGCAAGGCCAGACTGTGAAACTTTGTTATACCACAGATGAACATCAGACCCTGAAAGATTACAGAGGAATAAAAGAGATCACACATGAAGGAACAGAAATCATAATGGCATGATTCTCAACAATGCTGGAGCACACACAGTGTGGTAATGCTTTCATTCTTAGGGAAAATAATTATTAATGTTAATTAGAATGATATTACCACTAAACTATCAACTGTGAAGGAAGAAAAAAAGCATTTTTAGATGCCATGTGGTAGAGTGCTACAATAGTCCTGAGGAACCACACTTCCCTGTATCCACCACACTTTGCAATGTGACTTTGCTATACCTCCCAGTATGAGAGGGATCTTTCTCTTTACACTTTGAACCTGGGCTGGCCTGGTGACCTTTTTGATTGAAAGAATATGGAAGAAGTCACATTGTGTGAGTTTTGAAGCTTTAAGAGGCCTCTAAATGTCCCCCTTCACCTTCTTGGAACTTTGAGCCTGCCATGGGCATATCTGTTGGGAGACAGAAGGTTGCAGATGTCAAAAACTGGTATATTAAGACACAGCTGTGTTCATTGTGAAGACCTTAAGAGCAATTTAATGATATTTTCTATTAGATTTTTTTTAAACTTTAGAATTGTTTATGTATTTGGGGTATGAGATTTTTGTTATATTTTGCAAATATTTTCATTATGGTTCATCTTTTTTCAAATCCAAAATGTGTTTAACGGAATGGTTTCCAACTCATCTTGATCCAAGGTGCTTTTTATGCTGCTACTTCCTGAAATAACATCCTTCTGGAAACCTTGCCTTTCCTCAAATAGGCTGGCAGGGGACTATGAATCGGCCAGCATACAAAACTACTGTGTGTGCCTAAAGTTTGCTGGTTTTGTTGCATCCCAGACATTTCACATGGAGGAGGAATTGGGGCTGTGCACCAGGTACTTCTTTTCTCCTCTCCTCTTTTCAAGAGGGTCAAAGGAGATCCTTTGTGAGAGGGTTGTTTTCATGTGGAGGTCATCATGGCTAGAGTACATGGCTCATCTTTTATTTATTAGATGTGTCTTTTTAGGTGGTCACATAAATAATTTCCTTTATGTCTTTTGGTTTTGCTTCTTGATTAAGGACTTTTCCACTTGAGGATGTACTTTTTCTTTCTCAAAAAGCAAGTAAGAGAAAAAATAACAGTATAAACTAGTGGGTGTAAGAAGAGAGAGCTTGGGGGCTGGGGATGTAGCTCGGTGGAATAAGCACCTGCCTGGTAAGCGCAAGGTC
Organism: Dinomys branickii; assembly: GCA_004027595.1. Lineage (NCBI taxonomy): Eukaryota > Metazoa > Chordata > Mammalia > Rodentia > Dinomyidae > Dinomys > Dinomys branickii. The sequence goes on from PVLD010006283.1 coordinate 50,803, forward strand.
CTGAGTTCAATCCCCAGTACCGCAGAAAAAGAGAGAAAAGAACAGAGAGCTCAATTTAAAGTAGTTGTCTTTAATGAGTGACCTGGAGTGAGGAGGGTCCAAGCGGGGAACCTTTGGCCTTGATCCCAGGTGGTTCACAGGTCTCCTGCTTCTACCCATAGCCCTGTTTCAGACAACTGCTGCTGTTAAATGAAATACTTCAGAACACTTTGGTTTCACAATGCTGGGCTTTTGTCGGGCTAGGTGGAGTGGTTCTTCTGTACATGTTATATTGTGAGCTATGGGCACCTGTGGGCTCAACTGGCACAATGCCTATGGTGGCTCCATCAGCTGGCTGGCAGTTGATGCTACCAGTTGGTGGAGACATCTCTCACCTGGGAGATCCAGTTTCAAGTTTCCAGGGTGTGGCCTTTGCATAGCCTAGGTCTGGAGCTGGAGTTTTGGAAGGAAGTGGAAGCTGGTGGTCTTAAGCCTGCATTTTAAAGACCCTCAACAGCCTTCTATTACCTCCTATGGTCAGAGCAGGCATACGGCCAGCCTAGGTTCAAGGGCTATGGGGGAATCACTCTGGACCGTTTTGGCAGACTAGCTGCCCTTCAGGCAATTTTCCAGTTTCCAGGGAGATCTTTATAAACAGATACCAGTCCCTTGTTGAAATGCACCAACGGCATCATCATGTGACTCTATCTGTGGTCTAAATCTGCTCTACCTGGCCCCACCCAACTCTGTCCTCACACCCTTGTTCCATCTCCGCTGGTCTTACTGCTGTCTTCTGCTCCCCAGTGCTCCTCAGACCTCTGCACTTGCTGTTCTAGTAGCTATGATAGTTCTGCTCCAGGCCTTCACTTGGCTTCATCATGCTCTTTACTGCTGTTGAACTTGGACACCTGACGTTATTTACTCACCTGTTTTTGGTCGTCTTCACTAGAATGTAAGGTCCTTGCCGGTAATGCTTTCCTTTGTCTCATATTTACTCCTAACCCCTAAAATAGTATTGACTATAGGAAAGGCATAACCATAAACACACGGTGATTAAATGAATTTATTTTCCTAAATCTGAGGCATAGATTGATTTAGTGCATACACAAATTAATGTTAAAATAGGAAAAATTACAGCAGTCATTAGCAGGCAGATCCACTATACCAGCTCCAGCAAACATAGCCACTGGCATGTATTTCTACCTTTCTAACAAATGCTGACAGCTGTTTTGCTGAATGCCATAAGGGGCAGCTGTCACAGCAACCCAGCCTCTGCTGGGCTGTAACCAAGCTGCCTGATGCATGCCTGGAACTCAGGGAACTTGGATGAACTCATCACACACTCTGGGCAGAAGCCAGGGGAGTGCTGCCCTTGGCATTTTAATTTTAGTCCATTTTTGACGTCAGCTGGCCTTCATTAATTCACTGAATATAATTAGTTTGAAGGAGAATCGTTACACTGACTTCTCAATGATTCTTTAAGAAATGAATGCAGTCAAAGGCTATTACCTAAGTGACCCACATTTATTCAGGATGTGTGTTAAGGGCAGAATTTTGACCCACATCCCATGTGTCAAAGACAAAATTAAATCTAAAGTCAGCAAAGCCTATTTATTCATACATAAGTGTGTAGTGAAGAAAAGCTTTCTGTGCTCGTCGTGTCAGCAGAGGTTCAAAGGTGTCAGATATTTTTATAAAGTAGAGAGAGGAAATACCAACAGAATTTCATTGGTGAATGTTCTGTTAGAGTAGGATCCATGGAAATACCAGAGACTAACTGGTCTTTGAGTACATTTGGCCATCCTTGATTAGCTGCGAAGGGAAAGCAGCCATTTGGGAACATTTCAAAAGAGGAAGAGGGTGGAGAGTTTTCTGTGGCAAGCCATTTCCTGGAACAAGTGGCGGGGGCTTAAAGGAATGCTTTTTTGCAGTCAAACTTTCATCATGGTTTTCATAGGGTAGGGTGGGTAAGTGCTGGTGTGTGGCTGCCATATCAAAAAGTTTCTCATACGAGTCATCAAATTTCAAATCATTAATATTTTAGAATTGGGATGTATCTTAAAGTTCGCAGATCACTTTGAACAATTCTATCCTCACTCCCACTTCAGGTCTACTTAACAAATGGAAAAAAACAAAACAAAACAAATCGGATAACTCAGGCACTGCATAGCTTGTTGTCTAAGTCTTAGCAGAAGGGACCAGAATTAGAAATAAGTTTTCCTGAGTCCTAGTCTGTGAATATAGTGATCATGCTTCTCATAACTAAAACAAGAAATGAAAATATAGTTATTAAGCAACATAAACCACTTCTGGCTGGGTCCTACTTCTTAGCAGAGCTGCCTGGTTATGTTCAGGGGCTCCTTGAGTCTCAGGGCCCCATCCCAGACCTGGGAAAGGGTCTTGACTGGCTCAGACCATGCCATTCTCTACAGATCTTATTCTATCCAGTGAAATGGGAGATGGCAGGTCAGGGTGCTGTCTTCGTCCCTCTCATGTGGCTTTGACAGAATACCACAGACTGGATAACTTACAATGGGCCGAACTTTTATTTCTCCCACTTTTATAGTGAATGCAATTTAACAATAACAAACCCACTCATAGGATGTTATTAATCTGTTCATGAGAGCAAAGCCCTCATGACTCAAACACCTCCCATTAGACCCTACCTCTCAAAACTGCCACACCAGCGATCAAGTTTCCAACACATAAACCTTAGTGGGAACCTTCTACTCAAAGCATAGGGCTTCTGGAAAATTGAAGATTCTTGGGTAATGATGGCTTATTTTCTGTGTTGGGACTTGGGTGGTGTTTTTTAGGGTGGATGTAAAACACAAAACTCTGGTCTAACAACTTGGGAATGTAAGTCAAGACATTAAATCTCTTCTTACCCTATAGTTCCCCTTCTAGTATTTTACCCTAGAAGAAGGCATTTAGAAAGGAAAAAGATCACATGTTCAAAGATGTATTGGCTTTAAAATTCATTCTAATAAAAGCAAAGAATTGGAAATAACCCAAGTATCTGACAGTAGGGTATCAGTAAACACTGTGAAAGATGCTGAATTAAGTCCACGCTTGCTCTTCAGAGGTGCTGTATCCAGCCCACCCTTCAGGGTTGTCTCCATCTGAATTACTTTTGGGCTACTTTACAGTTCTACATAAACTGAAGGAAACTGATAAAGTAGATTCTTGTCCACAGAAATGTACGTTGTGACTATTAGAATGGAACTGATTATTGCTGTGGATATGGGCCAATATTGCCAGGTTTGTATGTGTTATGCAAATTAATTTCAGCACTTTTACTTGATGTGGGAAACCACTCAGACTGCTTCAAAGCTCAGGGGTGTCTAAGGACAGCTGAAGATGTGGCTTTGCTTGTCTAGCTCAGGTGCACAGGGGACAGTTATGTAACCACGACTTACAGGTAAACATGCATGTGCTCGTTACAGCACTATGTAAGAATGTAAACAAGAGGTAAAAACCTGTGTGTAAGAATTACACAGCAAAGATGCAGGTGGCTCTTGTGCTCTGCTCTGCTCTGCTCTGCTCTATGCTGCCTGCTATTGCTGACATCTTGCACATATGTGCTCCTTAACCTGGGGACCTTACCTTGAGCCCTGAGTGGGCTGACAACCGGTGTAGTAGGCGGGACACTGAGGTCCTGTGGCAGCTATGGAAACAGTGCCGGAAGGTGAGTGAGAGCGGGAAGTGGTTGATAAACAACCCCCAGCCTCACCATAGCTACCTGTAGCTGCCTTCCTGGAAGCTGGGAAGGCCCCAGAGGACTGGGAATCAATCCTTTTGGAGCCCAGGGTTGTCTCGCAAACCTTAGAAACTTTAGACAAATTCCTCCCCCTCACCGTGAAACAGCAAGGCTTGTTCGGCAAGTTGACCAGCTGCTGCAGATAGAGGACCTTGAGCGATGACTGGCTGCTGTGGGGTTCATGTATCAAGGCATAGGATGCACTGCCTCCTCCAGAAATGTCTCCAAAAGCATAAGTCCTCACGTCTGAGAAAATCCTTAGGAAAATCCTCTGGTTTTGCATGGTAGGCCAGCTATTCATCACAAAGGGGAAGTAAAAGAACCCCTAGCCCAGGAAGGAGGACCAGGAGGGCCCCCTACCTCTACCTAGCATACATCATACATGACCTCAACAGCCATGGAGCTGTGGGAGCTGGCAGAACAATTAAAGCAGAAGGTGGGTGAAACAGTGCCCACATGGCTGCTACAGCTGAGACGATGGGGCTGATGACGTGTAGGTAAGCTTACAGGACATGTCCCAAATAGCTAGCACAGCCAGCACCCCTCTATGAGACAAGTTCTGCAGCATGTGCGGAAGCAGGACTCTGAAGCGGTTTATCAGACTATGATAAACTGGTTGACGGCAGGCAGTGGCTCAGCTGGTGTGGGAGCAGCAGTGGCAGCCGATGGGCCAGAAGGCCAAAGCAGTCGGGGTGCAGCAGGAAGAAGTGATACTGGTCTCTTTTTATCCCAATTAGGAGGCAGGCCAAGGTACCTGGGCCTTAGAGTTGCTGACAGACTGGAGGCCATATGTAGAATTGACTATCCACTGCTCCCCACTAAATGTGCAGTGTGTACGAGTGTTGGTGGACACCAGAGCCAAGTCAGTGCTAGTATACGGCAACCCAGACTATTTTACAGGACCTACCGCATGCATAGAAGGGTACGGAGGTCACTACATCACAGTCCGGGAGGCCCATGTGACTTTTGGTATTCGACACTTTGCCCCTACGCCTGTATGATGTTTATGTTTTCCTGGCTGCTGAATACATACTGGGGGTGGACATACTGACTAGTGCTTGGCTTGACACCACACAAAAATTGTGATTGCAAATTTGCGTGGTAAAAACCGCAGTCCAAGGACATCCACACCACGCACTACTGATTCTTCCACAGGCCATGCAGGTTGTGTGTGTGAAAGAACACTGACTGCCTAGAGGTCATGAAGCAACGGGACAGACTTGTCTTGAAATTAGAAAAAGCAGAAGTGATATTCCCTGCACAGAGGCTTTCAGTATGGCCGTGCAGAAGTCAGACAGATTGTGGCAAATGACTGTAAAGTTTCACCCTGACGCTGGCAGTCAGGACCAATTTGCCTTCACTCTGGAGGGTGGGCAATGGACCTTCCCGATTTTGCCACAAGGTTATTTGCATAACCCAACTTTGTGTCATGGCCTGGTGGCCCAGGACTTGGCCACTTGGGCCAAGCCACACCCTGTGTCACTGTTTTGTATTGATGACATGATGTTAACTTGATTGTCTTGCAGATTTCAAAGCCACTGTGCACAATCTGAAGCTTTGCTGGCAAGGGGGTGGACCATGAATGAAGACAAGGTCCAGGGATCTGACTTGTCAAATTCCTAGATGTTATCTGATTAAGATGAAAGTAATTCCTGATGCTGTTATTGATAAGCTCCAAGTATACCCCAGACTCACAACAGTACATCAGTTACAGGTGTACTTGGGCTTGCTAGGGTTCTAATGGACAATCATAATGCACCCAACTATACTGCTGAGCCCTTCATATGAGATGACCCGGAAGGGTGCTACATGGGACTGGATATAGGGGAAACTGCTTTTCAGTACTCAGAGGGCTGTTGCACAGGTGCAAGCCCTATGAATTGCTGACCTACCCTTCCACTTATCCTAATCATCAGTGTGGATGACAACGGGTTTGGCTGAGGCCTATTGCAAAATCAAGGAAAGTTGGGTTTTGGTCACAACTGTGGAAGGGAGCCAAGAGTCGGTATTGAGAAACAGCTGGCAGCAGTGTACACTGCTCTCCAAGCCTGTGAAAGCATCACAGTACAACAGATAGTGGAAGTGCAGACAAAAATACCCTATAGAGGGCTGGGTACAGATGTGGATAGTCAATCCCAGGAGTAGAATGGCACAGGCCCCCACTCTTACGTGTTGGGGGACATACCTCTAACAGTGGGCCTCATTCTTGGCTAGCATATTGGCAGCTGAACTGGCAACAGTTTTGGGACCCATGGCATACATGGCCTAGGAATCTGTCTGGGAGAATGGACTACAGGACTTGACCCATAGTCCCTATGCAGAAGGGAAAGAGGGACCTCTGGCTGATGCTATATACTGATGGGTCTAGCTGTGACTTAACCCCACAATGGAGAGCAGTCGCTGTCTAGCCCAGTACAGAAGTACTCTGGTTTGGAACTGGAGCAGGCAGGCCAAGCCAAAGGGCAGTTTTGGACAGTGAAGAAGGCCCCCTACATGTATGCATTGACAACTAGGCCATCCTGGGGCTGATGCTCTGGCTGCTGGCTTGGGCAGCTCAGGAGTGATAGATGGGGCACAGTCACTTGTAGGGTGCCAACCTATGTCGAGATGTATGGGAACATGGGCAAAAAGCCGACCATGTAGGGTATCGTGGTTCAGAACCTAAGCCCCTCTTCCTGCCAGGCAATGACTGAATAGATGCTGTCATAGTTTGGGAGATATTTTGCAAGGGAGAACAATGTAATACAGGACACATATTTTATAAGATTATTTCTAATAGTCACCCAAAGAATGATATACAAGAGTGCAGGAAATCTGTCCACACACTATAGACCAGGAATCCAGCCGAGGGCCTGGACCCCATGATAATGTCCTACATGAGTCCAGCTGAATACCTAGAGCCCATAACAATGCCTCTCACGAATCCAAATAGAGGCCCAAAGCACGTAACAATATCTCATGCAGGCATGTTTCATGGATCTGTGCTGGGAAGGCCCAAAGGTCAGTGATGGAATCTACAAAGTCTGTGCCAGCAGAATGAAGGATCTGTGTTGGCAGGCTGAGGGATCTGTACTGGAGCCAGGAAGCATGGCTCAGAAGAACCAGAGCTCCCCCAAAAGGGATCCCAGCCATCCTCAGCAACAGTGAGATCCCAAGCTCCACCAACGATCAAGATGGCTGAGTTCCCATCAGGGAAGCCAATGTGGCAAGCTTCTCCCAGAGACCAGCAGTGCACCATCTTCCCCTCTGTAGGCAGGAAGCGATGCTCAAAGTGAGGACCAGAGCTGCCCCAAAGTGAACCAAAGCTATTCTCAGTGCCAACAAGGTCCTGAGCTCCTTGAAGGATGAAAACAGCCAAGTTCATCAGGAAAGCCAGCATGATGAGATCCTCCAGAAGAACCAACATCTCCTTACAGCTTCTATCAGCTACCAAGAGACTTCTCCAGTTCTGCCTCTTATGAGGCTGGCAACAATCTTCAAGTGGGCCTCCCACACCCAGCACCACACTTAGTTCAGCTGGGGGTTATAAGTTGACCACCAGTTGTCAATCCACTACAGATGCCTTGACCAGGCACTGCAATGGCTGACTGCTAGGAATATCATCTGACCAGGGGCAAAGACCAAAGACCTAGCCCTCTAAGTTGAAGCACTTGCTTAATATATGGCTCAGATCTTGAAGGTTACCCATTAGGCTTTGATGTTGGTTATGGATGAAACTGTTCAGATTTTTTAAAAAGTGGTTTCGTAAAACCACATGGCTCTTGATTTGCGGACTGCAGTACAGGGTGATACTTGTGCTGTTACATATAAATTGTTACATTTATATACCCCTGACTTTTGTGGGGGTGGGATGTAGGCACAACTTACATAGGTCCCAGCCCTATCTAGTTTCTCTGAACAAATTCTGTAAGAACCAATACCTTACCTGTGTGCCAAGCAGAACAGACTACTGAATGCCAAATGGTCTGAGGTGTAATTCTACTTAAACACTAAGGTGGGTATGGTGGTACATGCCTGTTACTCCAGCACTCTAGGAGGCCGAGGTAGGAGAACTACAAGTTGTAGCTCAGCCTAGGCAATTTAGCATGCTGAGAGAGAAAGATGATGGGGAAAAAAATCCAAACTACTGCCTCTGGAGGTGTGAAGGGGACTAACTAGGAGAAAGAATAATATCGAAACTTTCCTGAGATAATGACTTTTTACATTTTGGTAGTGGGGCAAAAGTGTAAATACTGTATGTGGTGGCACATGCCTGTAATCCCAGCATTCAGGAGGCTGAGGCAGGAGGATCATTGCGAGTTCAAAACCAGCCTGGGCTACAAAGTGAATTCAAGGCCAGCCTGAACTACACAGCAAGAGTGTCTCAAAAAGACAAAACAAAAAACAAAAACTGACCCTGCAGTATTACTCCAGCAATATAAAAACAAAAGGAAGAATTTAGAGAAGTCATTTTTCAAGTTCTTATATAACCTATTTAAAATCAATGACTCAATCAGCAGTTGTGAAAGTGTCGGAGTAATTTGCTAGCCTCCGTAACTTTCAGTAAGGAAAGAATGATACTGACATATACAGGCTAAAGACCAGAAAAGGTACTGTAATCATTGAGCCTGTCCACAAGGCAGTCTTTGCACACCAAATGTCACAGAGGAACAATTCAAAACCAAAATCTGCCCTTTGTAATTCTTCATCAGTTTGCTTCTTGCATTTCTCCAACTTCACTGTGACTTCCTTCTTCAGAGGTGGATATAGCTCACACTTCTTCGTAACCCAAGAACCAGGCATGGTGTTCCAACCAGAACACACAGTTAAGGACATGTGATGATGGGGGCGGGGTACTCTCTGACTATCCCAGCCCGACCTCCAGACAGTTTCTTTGATTTGAACCTATGGCCAAACCTCCTCCTCCTCCCCCAACCCACAGTGGCCAGTGGGGAAGGATGTTCACTACTGCAGTTCTGCTAACATTCAGTCTTGGATATGATCGCTCGCCCCCTCCCCCTGCACCAAATGGCAGAAGAGGCGTGTGAAAGTAACCACCATGACACAGAGCTGAGAAAAGCCAGCATAAAGCACTTTTATTGCAATAATAAAACTTGAAACTCAGATGTGGTAAGGGGGAGGGGTGGTGCTGAGGGTGTGTGGAGTGGGAAACAAAGCAACGTCTCTCACCAAATCACTACTTAGGACAGCAGAGGGAGAGAAGGGACTGAGGGGAGAAAAGCCAGGGAACTCTGAGATCAGCAGAGAGAGCCAAGCACAAAAAACAAAACAAAAACCCCCACAAAAACAAAACAAAGAAAACCCAAAAAAACGGGATGCTGAAGCTGTGATGACCAGCATCATTTCCTTAAGAGAACACTCAAGGATTTGTCATGATGGCAGGGCTTTCACTGGGTGATAAGTCTACAAACAGCACCTTCAATTTAAACTTTCAATTAAAGTTCTTAAAATTTAGGAAGTGGAACTTGGATAGTTACGAGATTACAAAAGTCCTGAAAATTCACTAGAAAAACCACAGGATGGGGGGTGCAGGTCATGAAAAAGGCAGCAGAGGTCCCTGCTGGCCCAGGGACAGATACCTGTAGTGTCCAACATTGCAGTGAAAGTGACCTGCTTTCAAAAGGCAAGGGTTTCAGGGGAGGTGGCTGGGGCTGGCAGAGGCTAAGGCTCTCCCCCTCCCCACTTTAGTTTGGGTAGGGCTTTTAACTTAATCCAAGGACGTCTCTCACAATGGAGAACAATTCAGCCCTCAACAGCATCTCAAATCTGCTATGGCTTTGCAGCGCAGCAGCAACAATGTTTTAATATATAATAGATAAAACTTTCATCCAAAAAATAAAATAAAGATTCTTGCAAACCCTACCCCAACACCAATTACTATTCTAAAGTTAACCCATCACTTGTGCTGTTAATACTTGACAATATACTTAACTGGAAACTAGACCAAAAAGACTGAAACTGAATCTTCAACCAAAAACAAAAACAAAATGAGTAACTTGAGGTTTATGGCATATAGTTTAGGTAAACACACATACAAGGAGAAAGGGAAGAGGAAATGGAGGTGTCAGAAGCAAAGCTGAGTGACAGAACACATTCAGTCAGGGTAGATGTTTATACAAAGAGTAGTGGGATATCAGGAAAGCTCCATATGGATTCATGTGCACGCATCTGGAGACACAGGATCCCTCCATAGCAGATCTGTTGAGGACAGAAAATCTATTGAGTTCCAGCAATTCAGTGCTCGCTGTGAGGACAGCCACAATGCCATCTGCCATGCCAACTCCTGTCCCCAGCAGCTGAGTGGTCTTGCTGGCACTACATCATTTCTCTCCTAGCTGGAGAAAGCCAGACGGGCTGGTGCTGGGTTCCCAGGCGAGCCAACTTCTTCCCACTTAAATCAGCCCCTGTATTCTGTTTCACTCTTTTGTCTGGAAGTTTAAGTGTAGCGTGCTAAGGACAGCAGGAGACATGGGCCCATCCTACTGACAGCACAGCTCCCCATTATCTCTGGTCTCCAGCTTAGCTACATACAGGAATCATCTGGGGGCTTGAAAAAATCTTAATGCCTAAATCGCATCCCCAGTCAGGGTAGATGTTTATACAAAAAGTAGTGAGATATCAGGAGATACCCCAGCGGATTCAGACTGAGAACCACAGCCCCTGTCATTTGTCATGGTGAATAGACTAATCAATGTATTCATTCACTCAGTCAAATGTACAATGTTGTAATCTGCTTTCAGGCTTTCCTTCGAGATTTCGTAAGAAGCTCTGAGATTTTTGGCAGGGGTACAGGTGAGTCAGGCTGACTTGTAGCCCTCACTCTTCTCTCTCCTTCTTTGTTCCTCCAACCCATCAGGCTTACAGAAGATATTCCCAAACAGGGTAACTCCAAGGCTCCCTGTGTGCGTTTATGTTTAAATAAATCACCTAAGAACAGGAAGAGGCGGAGACCTCTGGGCAAACACAGCCTATCTACAATTCCCTCCTGGTGGGAATAATGAGCAACCAAACCAGAGTTATCAATCCTGGCCAGGCCTGTATTACCTCAGTACGTATTTACACCTCAGGCTAATGAGAGGGAAGATTGCCAGTAATGAAAGAACCTTTCACTTTAAAAAGCCTGACTGTCATCACGGGGTTAGCAGCCACTTGCTGCAGCTTTCAAACAAGTGTCCTCACTTACTCTCTGGCTATAACCTGGTTCTATGGGCAGGCAGGCAGTGAACAAGAAAAACTGGGCCATTTGGAAAGCAGATGACAGCGTGCATGTGTTTCGTAATTCTAATACCTACACGAGAAGGGATGTTCTCCTAGGATACTGTGTGGTTTCTAAGAAAATATAGAGGAGGGAAGTCAGGAAATGGGCTCCGGTCCTTTGCTACAGGTTGCATGTGACCTCCAGGAAGGTTTTTCTCCCTGGGTCTGTTTCCTCACCTGCCATACAAGGCCAATTCAGATTCCTAGGCTCCTTTTCGGGACTATGTGACCTAAGTGAATCCTTTACACTTCACAAGCATCCTCTGGCTTTATCTTTCCACTCTACTCACTGAAAACGAGCTGGCCTTGAGTGTCCGGGGCTTCCTCCCTGAAGCAGGAGGACTAGACAGTAATGCCCCCTTCATATTTTCTAACAGGCAGTAACCAAGTATTGTACAGCTAACACACTGAAAGGCACATACACTATGCACGTTTGCATCAGATGTGTTTTGCTTAGTAGCATCTGCAAACATGAGGTAGAGCAAAGTCACTGTCTTCCAAAGAACTAAAATGCCAACACTGGCCATGTGGCCGGTGTTTCCACAGTCCCCAGCTCAGTTAATAAGCTACATAAAAAACACTTTACCTGAACGGCTGCCACTCATGAGTTCATTCCAGAACATGTGCCATCCCTTTTCTCTGGGTAACCAGCTTTTATATTCAAACTGTACATTAAAAGGATGCTCTAGTCAGGAGGTATACACCTATACCTCAGCACTTAGGAGGCTGAGGCAGGATGATTGCCATGAATTCAAGGCCAGCCTGGACTACAATCCGAACTACACAGCAAGACCTTGTTTCAAAAAGATAGAGGGGGGTGAAGATTCCTTACAGGGGAAGGATGCAGAAGAAAAAGTCTGAATGGTTCCTTTTTTGGTCTCTACTCATAAAACACTGGGCATAACAGGGGAGAGGCAAAGGCAGTCAAAGGTCTGTCAGCGTTGTTTCCTTACCCAAGAACAGGGAGCTAAGGGAGGAAGCCACTCCTGTCATTCCAGTTTTAGAAGCTCCACGTCGAAGACAAGAGTGGCATGTGGTGGGATGATGCCCGGGTGCCCAGTGGCACCATAGGCATAGTCTGGGGAGATGGTCAGTTTGGCTCTCTGACCCACACTCATCTGTGAAAAGAACAAGGAAGAAATGTTCAGCTGGATACATTCCCTGTCTCTCTGTAGAAGCAGAGCAGTTTACCTGGCAGGTTCCTGGTCAGCACAGTATTGTGTTGGCTAGGACAGTCTAGTGCCTTTGCAGCTAGCTGCTCAGGTATCAGGCACCTCTTTGCCCCGCCCACGAAGGACTTGGAGGCTGGCAGTCAGACCACAAGGTCCCAACTGGAGTGAAAAAACCCTCTTAACCTCCTACAGAATCAGACCTTCTACCAGGTCTTACTGATGGACAGTGGGTAGGTAACAATCTAGAACTTTCCTCACCCAGTCCTCAGTGGTCTGTCACTCAGAGATGTGGTTAAGTGGCATTTATATCCCTCTAGTAAAAGAACTAGGGCCATCTCTTGGTATTCATCAAGGATGTGTTCCAGGACTCTGAGGATATCAACACCTCTGGATGCTTAAATCTCTTACATAGGATATTTGCATATACTCTGCACATTCTCTTGAATATTTCACATCATTTCTGTATTGCTTATAATTAATACCTAATGCAATGTAAATGCTAGGTACATAGTTGTTATAATCTGTTTTTTAGGCAATAATGACAAAAAAGGCGGTATGTGTTTAGCCCAGATGACTTCTTGAAATACTTCTGGTATGTGCTTGAATCCATGGATGTGGAAACTGAACACAGAGGGTTGACAGTACCTTGATCAAATCTGCTTTAAAAGAAAACATAGTTCGGATAATCTATTTTTTTTCTGTAGTTTCTATATTTACACTTCTATAGTGAGAAACTTCAAAATAGTTTGTTTTGCAGTACAAAATAGCATCCTATCATTTATGATATTTACATATTTATAATGCTATACAAACAGAAAACATCTTTGGAAAGACAAAGATCCCAGTGTTTTTCTGTGGAGAGAGTAGTGTGAAGCATGGCCAGGGTGGAGGTAAAATTTTTATTTCAAAAGAATACATTTGTTTATGCTTTCAGTTTCTAATCAAATACAAAGTAAATTCAAATACATACTTTCTGAAAGGCTGAATAGGTTTTCTGTCATATTCCTATCCTTTACCTGTTTTACCTTTTAGTTTCCACATGACCCAGCATGGGAGATGACAACTGAAGAGGAAGCTGAAATGAAGTTTCTCTTGCAACCCAGGACCCGTACTTTAGCTTCTTTGAGAAACTGGGACACGCTGGATCAAGGTGGTAAGGACAGTTAAAAGCATATGGCTTTTATCTAATAAAACTCAAAACCATCCTACCTTTTGACTCAACATTTCTACTTCTACCATATTCTAAGCCAAATATCCATCATAAGGGGATTCTTTCATAGGCATGTCCACACCACAGACTTGCTATTGGAAAAAATTCAGTAGCACTTAGGCAAGATGGTGCATGCCTTTAATCACAGCACTGTAGGAGACTGAGGCAAGAAATTCCATGTTAAAAGTACGGCCTAGCAAATTCGTGACTTAGTGATATCATGTCTCAAAATAAAAAATGAAAGTGCTGGGATTTAACTCAGGGTGAAGGTTCTGGGTTCAGTCAATCCCTAATATTAACAACAGTAGATAGCTTTTAATGTACTAATATGGAAAGATGCCCAAAACATTATGAGATGAAAAAGGAAACTGACACAATGGTACTTGTGGCACATGGCAACATGTAAAACCAGAGAGGGGCACAAGGCAATCTCTTCTTCCTAATCCTTTAGCTCAATACTCTATAGAGCAGTTTAAAAGATGTTTTATGTAGTTTTCAAACTACCCAATCTTTTGTTAAGTGATAGGGCTGAGGGATCTGACTCCCAAGCAAAGGGATCTGGACAATGCCCAGTTCTGTCATGCCTCAACACCTGGGATGTCACTTAGGTTGACAATGTTATCTCAACAGCAGCTATAGCAGTTGGGCCATGCAACACAGTCACTATCCCAATGCCAGAACAGTCACAGAACGTGAGCTCTCATGTGGACAGTGGCTGGCATGGGAGATGGGGGATGGGCTACAGAGCCAAGAGACGGCCCAATCACAACCACAAGGGCAAAGTGATATGGCTGGCAAGGTTTCCCAAGAGAAAGAGGCCACCAATAGTCTCCTCCCTGTACTGATAGCTCTCTGCCCTGCAGAAGCAGAGATCTAGACACCTGGGAGTGAGGAGGCTTGAAGTTTCTGAAAGTTTAGCAGTTTACTTGGAGATAAATCTGTGAAATTTTATAAAGTAAGTGGAGCTTGTATATTCTGATGTAGCAATTCTTTTTTCTTTTCTTTTTTTTTTTTTTGCGGTACTGGGGATCGAACTCAGGACCCTGCGCTTGCTAGGCAAGCGCTTATTCCACTGAGCTATATCCCCAGCCCCTGAGCATGTATATTCTGGAAAACAGACAAATTTTTCTTATCTTGGTTAAATTTCCTCTTCTCTTTGGTGAAAGGGAAAAAGACTAAATCGATCATCTAGAGCCTAATATAAAGACCCCTGGGTCTCAGCCCACTGTAAACATCCCTTTACCTGGTTAAAGAAAAGAGCAAATTCCCGGGCTTGATGAAAAGACAGAATCCAACTGAAATCTGGCAACTCTGGGTCCCCTACTGTCTCCTGGGAATTCTATCATGTTGGAAGAACAAAAGCTGTTTCCACAAATGGGAGGGAAGAGACGAGGAAACAAACTTAAGACAAAATTACTTTCTCCACAGTGTGACCACTTGTGATTAGACAAGATATGATCAATAATAAGAGAGTCACAAACTAAAACTGCATAACACACCATTTTCCATTCATCGTATTGTCCCAAGGCCAGAAGTTTAATACTGCACTTTACTGTTGGCGCTGGGAGGGGTCAGCACCCTTACAGCCTTTCAGTGGTATCTCAAAGAATGCAATCCCTTGAAGGCAACAGGACAAGGGATGCAGCTTTGAGCCACTCTTCCCACTTTGGAAAATTTTGTTCTATAGCAACACTTGCATACATATGAAGTACTCATGAAGAACCACTGTGGCATTTTTTATAGTAACAAAACACTGGAGATGACCTCAGCAGCCATCATTAGTTCTCTGCCAAATAAACCGTAACACACTCCAGGGAGTACTATGCAGCTGTACATATGCAGCTGATACGCTTTGGTATGTTAAAAGTTCTGCTGTGTAAAGGAAAAACAAGTGTTAAGTACCTTTCTATATAGCTTAAAGAAACTATAATACAGACACATTAATAGTTATTTGTGGGGGATATCAGCAAAGGGGTGGATGAGACTTACATCTTTTTTGATTTTCAAATCATATGAATGTTTTCCTATAAAAATAGCTTAACAGAGAAACAAAGAACAAAACAAAACAAATGATAGCATACCTGGGCCACCCCTTCCTCCCAGCCTCGGATCACCTCCTGCTTGCCTAGCATAAACTTAAAGGGCTTGTTTCTGTCCCGGGAGGAGTCGAACTTCTTTCCATCTTCCAGCATCCCTGTGAAAAAGGGCAGATGTAATATGAGCAACAAGGAGAAATGACAGGAAGCAAGTCAGAACCCATCACAGATATCAGCACCAATGGGCCTGGAAGTGTGTTTTAGGCCTAGAAGGAAATGCAGCATCTAGGGGGATTTCCCTCGACCTCACTGGCCAGCTAGGGAGTTGGGGCAATCCTGCATGCCAAGCAGTAAGTGGACCCCAAAAGGACCTCACCTCCCACGGCAGCAGCAGTTTACTTTGTTCTGGAGGTGAGAGGCATAAACACTCTCCTGTCATGCCTTTCCCAGCACCACCTAGGTTTCTTCCCAGATTAAGAATTACTCATCCCCATAAGGCTGACATGACCACTTACAATGCAAGAATCACATCCACCACCAAGCCCTTATCACTTTTTATACGTAACGTGTAAAACATAACTGGTCTTCTGTTGTTTGGCTGAGGTAAAGCTCCTTCCACTACCACCACACCACAACCTTTCAGTGACTCACTGAATGTGACAGACACATGGTGCTGCTCTCCTGGTTGAGTAACTGGGTGTTCATCCAGGGAAGAAGAGAACCCACTTAGCATCTTGGGCCGTGGGAAAAGAAGTGGGATGAAAGCTTCTGTGAGCATTCTGGTGCTAAGAGTCTCATACCAACAAGGAATCTGGCTCGGCCTGGATGCTGAGTTATAATTTTTCTGGCAAAAGTGAAAAACCAACCTAGGCTGATCCAGAAAAATGAGAGACCTTGTGTAGCATTCACCTTATGCATTTCATCCAAAGGTGCTCAGCTCTCTAAGGCTCTCTTATCTATACACAAACCGACTCAGCTGTTTCTACACCACTGGCTCCATTTCACAGAGAAGACACTGAGGTAGAAGTGAAGTAATTTACAGAAGAGGTAAAGCCAGGCTATCAAATCCACATTATCATGGTTCTTCCTACTATACTTATTTCCCAGAAGCCAGACAAATCACAATCTCATCTTCTAATAAAAGGGGAAACTCCAAAGATGAGTATCTCAGAGTGCCATGAGAAAAGAGGAAAAGACATCTGTGAGAGACATCTATGACTCCCTTTTCAAAACATACCATCAGCATTGAGTCCTCTGGAAGCCACTATCAGCCAATTGTGACAGCTGACACTGCATTCCTAGAAATTCTCACACCAGAATCCCAGACTGGAAGAGGCCAGCCAGTTGACGTATTTTACTTATTTTCTCAGAGGCTGAGGTGGACACCCACCGGAGTTAAGCATCACATCTACAAACAGAAATGCATTGTGTATGTGTAGGTGTTTAGGGAAGGAGGTAAATCAACATGAAACCCCAGCCTAAAAAAACAATGTCAACACTCGTAAGACACGGAAGCAAAGATGAATTGAGAGCATTATCACAGCCACCAGACTATGTAGACTTTAAACAAAATAGGAAATGGAGTGGTGCGAGTGTAAGTACAGATGGCTGTCCAGAGAAAGCATCCTGAGACCAATGTCCTGGGCAGAATGCGCATGGACATATCCTGAAGCTCCTCCAGAAGAAAGAATTGCCTTCTTAGAACCTGTGAGCTGGGGTATGCGTTTAGCTCACTGCCTTGCCAGCATAATCAGCACCTGATATAAGAAATGACTAATAGCAGAACTTGAATACTTTTGTATATATGAATAATGGAGAGAAACAGCTCTGACGCTCCAACAATAGCTACCATCATACACATGCCCACTGCAAGTTCTATGCTGAACCTGAGCCAACTGAGCCCAGGGTTAGGGTGGGAGTGGGCAATGAACACCTATGGTTTTCAGAACCCTTTTGATTTACCACTTGCAACAGAAACAAGGAAAGCACTCTACGGCTCTGTAACACACGCAAAGTCAGAGCCAGCGAACAGTGATGCCTGCCTGCAGCAAAAGGCTTTAAGCTGAAGGGGGACTGGGAATCACGAAGGAGACTGACAATCAGAAACAGCCTCTTCCTGGTTGTTCTTCTGAGCAGACCTTGAATCACAGCCCACAGCTTCCTGAGCAGTTATGGTGGACAAGGTAACAGATGAGGAAACAATCTAGAAAAGGGCCCACAACCAAAGGATGGTCTCTGGCCTCTGAGCCCTGACTCTGTAAAGGCTGGTTGAACAAAACCTAGAGTTAAACATGCCCAGGGACACCTGGCATCAAGGCTGTGACACAGTCCAGATTCACAGTTTCCTTCCTCCTTTCTGACTGAGCCATCAACTTTCTAGGAACATCAACAGATCAACCTAGGAGATGGGTTGGAATCAATCTAAGTCTTTCGCTATGCCAAGGTTGGTGTGAGGTGAGGTACAGGCCAGCTGGGGCTCTAGGACCTCTTAGTTTAGGCATATTTCACCTACTCTGAATGTCTCCCAGAGTCTTCCTGGGAAGTCCTGTCTTACAGATTAAAAAAAAAAAAAGAAGAAACCTCCTACCCTATCTTCCTGTTACAAGGATGTGGTATTTGGAGCTACAGCAGCTGCCCCGTGACTCTGAGGTCAGGAGCACCAAGGAGAAGTCATTCTGGTGCCCTTAGTCATGTCCTTCAAGACTTGCATTTTGAGGTGACTTAAAGTCTGCAATTTGAAGGCAACATATATAGAGAGTAAAGAGACTGGTGGTTACTAGGTGTCTAGGAAGGGTAGATGAACAGATGGAACACAGGGCACTGAAAATAATCTTTATGACACTATAATGATGGCTACGTCTCACTATACATTTGTCCAAACTCGCAAAATATACACCGGGAGTTAATTCTAACATAATACACTTCTTATTTTTAAAGAGTCTGACTGTAACCCAGTGAATTTATTTCATGATACACTAACAGGTTACAACCCATAGTTTAAAAAACACAGTACACCTAGCAAAAGAATTACACTATTTCTTACTGTATCTAAACATAGTCCTGACCTCTGCAAGATCACATTTTGATTGTAATGAAGAACTGTAAGTAAAGGGAGAAACTTCTTACATTCGACTTTTATTTCCAACAAATGCAGTGGTGAGCAAGCTTCAGATATTGCATGCATTGATGCTGCTCTGCCTGTGGTGAGAGGCCTAACTCTGACTGGTACCAGGCAGGGAGCTCAAAGTGGGACACAACTCTACTTGCTGCTGAGCCAGTCTGAAGATGTGGATGGCCGGTAGTACAACAATTGTGTCTGTGTAATTACTGCTCTCCTGAGCATATGTGGGACAGACATTGAGGGGCAAAGCCTTTCTCTATTATCTCAGGAAATCATAAAAGCCAGGAAATAGAATCTCTGCCTATGATCCTTATTGTCCTGTGCTATTTCAGGTCAGCTATTGTTCTGGAAAGAGGACAGGAGCATTGCTCCACAACGTCAGATCACAGTCACTACTGTCAATCCCATTTACATGTCTTCACCAGGAAGGGCTGAGGTGCCTAGGTGGTAGTGTTCCTTAGGCACTTAAGAGGGAATTTCCCATCATCCAAGTCCAAAACCTAAACAATATCTGTGGAGAAGGACATTCTTTAGCTAATCTTTCAATGTATTGCCTTAGGTATAACCGGACCTAGGTTGTTGTGTTCTGGAGGAAGTCTAACAAACAGCTTTGTAAGCCCTGGCGCCAACACTAAAAGTTTTGCTGTGTTATGTAGAAAAGCAATGGTGACAGGATGGCTATCTAGTCAGGTTTCATGCCTATGGTAATTGAGTTGTATTGTTCTTGCTAAAACCAGGTGCCTCTTTTGTTTTATCTCAATAAAAGGTTATGGAAAAGGTGATTCGGGGCTGCTACAGGGAAGAGAACTGTAAGCCCCCTGATCCCAGGACATTATCTCTCGCGTATTTGTTTTTCTTCTAACTTTTTATTCATCCGCGGGTACCTCGTTTTTAGGACCTGTTCACCCTGGACAGAAACGGATAATTAGATCAACAAATATCCTTAGAAATGAGCAAATGGCAGGTGACTGAGTGTCACACAAGGCATAAGGTATAGGACAAGGAGAGGCTAAAAGGAGGGCTTCATCGATGGAGAGGAACAGACCCTTTTATAGTAAGGCTTGCGGGAAGAGGTAGTAAGGAGGGGAAGCAGCAATGTCTGTTAAAAAGGCAGGAATATGAATGCATAGTTTTCTAGGGAATTATGTTGGTCAGCACTGAATGCAGGATGGGAGAGAAGCTGTGATGTCAAAACAGGTAGTGAGCACTTTTACTTTCATGTAATGGAGGAACAGGGATCAAATTTGTTCCTGAAATAGCCACAAAACAAATACTCTTTCAAAAACCAAGAAATAACCTGAACAACATATAGCCAAAATAGTAATTTTTAAGATACCAGACACCCACATGAATGGCAATCTCTGAGAGATAGGAAACAAACAAGGGGGACAGACAACTGCCCCAGCTTATATTCTTGGGAGTTTTTATGGAAATGGAAATGTAACAGCTAGAACGTTCTGCTGGGACAGAGTCCCAGGCAAGAAAGCACTGTACAAAGAGATATCTCAGATCTGCAAAGGATCCTTGTTGAATATTCAGCAGAGTACTATCCTGTGCACCTGTATGAGGAAACAACATGTAAGGCCAGGAGAAGAACTATCTAAATGGTTTACAGGAAACAGTACCTATTGCTCACACCATGCTAGGATCAGAGGCCAAGGCAATGGGTATAAAATGCAAGATCTCACCTCAGCAGTGGAAAGTAATCAGCCCTAAAATGAACACTGCTCCAGACCTATTTAACATTACAAAAGCAAGGTCCACAAGGACTGAACTGTTTCCTAAGTAAATGAAAGGATTCTCAGCAGGAAGCTGGAATAAAAAATATCTAGCACTCCAAAAGTTAGTAATACCTAGCCTACAAAGATTACCAGACATACAAAGAGTCAGAAATATGGGGAAACAGATAAAAAGATTAGTAAGACTCAAAATTACATTGGTCTGGAACAACATTTTTAAAAAGCAAAATAAAAATAAAAATAGCAAAAGGTCGGATCCATACTTCAATTTGATACAATTATCAAATACCAACTCAAAATGGATCATAGGCCTAAAAACAAATGCTAAGCCTATAAAATGCTTTCAAGTAAACATAAGAAATCTTTGTAATAAATCTTGGGTTAAGAATTACTTAGATGTGATGTCAACAAGTATAAACTATAAAAGAAAATCCAGAATATCAACATTTTAAAAAATTTAACCATACTTTAAAAAATTCAACCATAACAAAACAGTGCACTTTAAAAAGACAAAAATTTTGAAGAGATATGTTACTGAAAGAGATGTATATGGATGGCAAGCAAGCACATGAAAAGATGTATACCGTTCTTAGTCATGTACTTGTGCACAAGTATTTCAGTAATTTAGTCTTGTACACAAATACTCAAAGCAGTTTCATTTGTAACAGTGACTAGGAATCAACCTAAACATGACCAACTGGAGACTGGACAAGTAAGTATATCCATACAGAGAAAAATACTCATCAATAAAAAGGAATAAATTACTAATATATGGAATCTCAAAAAGAAATCTCAAAATAATTATGGTGAATAAAAGAAGCCAGACCAAAGGGTACATAAGGTATGATTACATTCATAATTAGAAAATGCGTACTAATTTCTGCTGACAGAAAAGCACACCAGTAGTTGGTAGGAAAAGGTAAGGGGGATTCTCAAGGGGAATAAAAGAACACATAAGGGCCAGGTTTGGCGGTGCACACCTGTAATCCCAGCACTTGGAAGCCTGAGGCAGGAGGATTATTTGAGACCAGCCTGGGCTACAAAGTGAGCTCAAAGCTAGCCTGAAGGGCATAGCAAGACCCTGTCTCAAAAAGACCAAAAAAGCCACCATAAAAACTTATGAAACTGTGCACTTGAGACATGTACAGTTTACTGGATGTCAGTTATGCCTCTACAAAACTTAAAAAAAAAAAAAAAGAAAAAGTAGGTAGTGACATTTACTGTAAGTCTACATATGTTTAGCTCTGGCAACAGACGGTAAGTGCTTCCTCCCTCTGGGAAGGAGGAGGTAAAGCAGGCAGCAGCTCAGGTCTCAGCAGCTACTCCAATTTTAGCTTAGAGAGCTCTGTGTCAGGACCTGGAGCCCTTGACCAGTGAAGCCACCTGCCAATTTAGTGCCATTAATTTCCTAGAGAAAGTACGCTCTGCAAGGGGTAGGCACTGAAGTCTGTCTGACATAGGTCTGACATGTCAGCTGGCATTCCTTAGGCTCTCAAGGCCCGTTAACATAAAGCATCATGATCATTACCTTCTACTAACACCATTTGCCACCTTTATTTCCAGCTATACACTACTATACCTCATGACCAAAAATCTGCCTGGAAGAGCTCCACAAATTTGATTCCAAGTATTAAGTCTTAGACCTTGGGACTGAATGCAGCTCGAGGTCACAGATCTGGACTCAGTTTTATGTCCCTGTGGCATTCAGCTCAGTCCTTGGCATTTGCAATGCTGGCCTGGATTTACTTCACTTGCATGATTTTTAAAAACCGAGGGACAAGCAGAGCTTCCATATTTAGACCTTTTCCGTATATGGTAAGAAATAGCTCACAAGTAATCTCAGAATGGCAGTCTTTACTTTCAGCTCCTTTAAGTTACTATTCAGTGAGAAAAATGAAATTTGGACATCTCCAGTTAAAAGCAAAACACCACAAAAGGAATAAAAGCTACGGCTGTAAGCAGAATTATAATGTTGGCTTCACCTGGATCTCTCCCAAACTGTTTAGCTGCTGTGGGAAGAACCAGATTCAAATCCCTTAGAAGGAGCAGAAGAGTTTTTAAGGTAGTAGTGGTGGTGATTAAATTCAGTCTCTATAATGACCTGCTCTTTCCTGCTGCTTATCTGAGTCTGTTATTGTGTAGAAAGAAACAGCAAAAGCGACATGACTTGGCCAGCAGCTGCTGGGCAGACAATGTACCTCTGGACTGTGATTCTGGTGACTGGTCAAGACCCAAGACCAGGACTAAGGAATTCAAGAGGATCACTGGGTTATTATTTCACTAATAACTTGACAGAAACTGAGCCATTTCCAGTGCGCACTGCTTTGTGGAAGGCAGAGTTTCCATATGCTTTCTACTGGGTATAGGAAGATGACTCAGGAAGGTACCTTTGGTTTTAGCACAGGTGGCAAAAGGTCAATTCACAATGTGGTGTACAGCCACTCATTAATCTCTGCAGGTTCTCATAGATAGCATTTTACATATACCAAATAAATAAATAAATAAATAAATATAAATATATATATGGCTTTATAGATTAAAAAAACCTTACACCTAAATAACAAAACAACTCAAACCCCAAACTTTCAAAATAAAAGTTCTTGCCATTTGTAGTGGGAAAGGGAGAAAGGGTCTCTAATTTTAACGAAGGTGAATTTCATTAAGTACAAGTAAAACCAATGAAAGGAGGTAGGGGGACCCAAGCTGAAGACCTTTTTCTGCAGATGTCATTTGAAGCTACTTAGAATATTCCCAGATGGATATACTACCATGGTCTAATGGCATACCTGTTTCCCTTCACTCCTCTCCCATTAGTTGCAGAAGCTCTCTGAATCACCTTTTGCTTAAGTAGTAAAATCCACCACCTGCACACACAGCAGCCTGGTGAAGACTTCTTCCAGCCTGGGTCTCTAACTTACCCCAATCTCTTCATTACCGCGAGTTTTATGCTGGAGGAGGGGGCTGTATTTGCTTCCAAACTCATTCATCGCAGTTATGCTAATAGTGCACAGATGACATAATTAAACAGTATATAAATCAATCAAGAATGAATGTGACTAGAAAGAGCAGTCCCAGTTGACTGCTTAGAGAGCAGCCAAGTCATTAAAACAAATACAGCTAGAGAATAAACATCATAGGAGACCACTGTATGTTTGGTGAAGGAAATCTTTAAGATCAGGAAAGAGTTAGTATTTAGACAATCTTTTACACTACTTCTTGCTCTACTACTTAAAAAAAAAAGCCAGTATTTAGTTCTGTTAAAAACTCTGATGCAGAACTCTACCTGCAAAGCAAGACTCAAGAAATGACCCATTAGCAAACTGTTTATGTTTGAGTTTGAATAAAATGTTTAGAGATGCCGTATCATTTTTTATGTTTGATACATCAACTACCTACTTGGCCCAATCATGATGAATGAAAAGGGATTTTATATGTTGGTAGAAAAGGTTTTGTTTTGTTTTTCCATTTCTGGGCACCTGTGGCTGCAATCTAGTGCAACCTTCCTTAACTGGGGTTTCAGAACCTCTGAGAGCGACATGACCGAGTCCACCCCATGTTCCACAAACTCCTTTCCCTTCGGCAGTGAGGAAATAATTCTAACCTGTGGGTAAATCCCTTTATATTTTATAACCAAAAGTCTCTTTCAATCACCAGGTCCCCAATGGGGAAGAACATAATAAAGATCCCAGCAGCAATACAAAAAACACAGACAAGAATGCCTATCCTAGTAGGCATGTCTTCCCATTTTTTCATTTTAATAACAATACAAATAAGTACTGCCACATTAAGTCACACAAAGAGAGAAGAAACATTATTTATGGTTGTTGATGTAGAAGAGGTAGAAACTGCACTTTTGTGCAAGGTGTAAAAGGTAAAAGGCATTAGTTCTAGCCCTCTGCTTCAGATTGCTACTATTACCCCCTCCCTGGTATTCCCGCTTCTGTGCTTGCTCTTAAGCAGTCTAAACCTGATATGGCAACCACATAAGATATTCATTTTAAAATGCTAGTCAGATTGTTATTCCTCTAAAAATACCTTCTCCTGGCTTCCCCCATCTCATTCAGAAAAGTTCTTAAAATGGTTTATTTACAAGGCCGGTTAAGCCTCCCCTCCTCTAACACCTCTATGACCTCACCTCTGATTACTCTTGCACTACCACTCCCAGCACACTGCTTCCTTCTGTTCTGCATACAAACCAGGGAGACCCCTACTCCTGGTCCTTTGCGCTTGTTATTCCTGCTGCCTAAAAGGTACTTGTTCCAACAGCCACATTGGTCACTCCTTATCTCCCTTACCTCTCTGCTCAAATGTCACTTTCTCTCTGGAGGTCTCTGCCATTCTAAAGCCTCAACTTAACCTGCCAACTCCTTAGCATTTACTGGCTAACATACAATATAATGTTGCTTATTATTCATATTATTTATCTGTCTTCTCCATTAGAATATAAGATTTATGAAGGTAAGGAGTATGTCTTCTCTAGCCCTAAATTTTTGGTAACCAGAACAATGCAATACATACTAGATGCTCAGTAAGTACCTGAAAAGTTACCAAAGGGGTCTTTGCAAATACTTGGAAAATCCTTTCTCCTGCCTGAGACGTATACAACTGGGCTGACTTCTTCCAGACATTCATTCTAGCCTTATAGGTGTAGGCTTCTCCAGGTACTTCCTTGTAACATATCACCTCTTACAGGGTGACCCCCTCAAGTGCAAGGCTGAGGCTTGCCATCCCATCTCCTAACTCCTTCACTGAGTACTTGAGGAAAGGCTTTGGTACACTAACATGTGTGCAATGGGTGCAAGAGGAAAGAGTGGCCACAATTTTATTAATCTACAGAGACTGAGCAAAGCCCAAAAACGTGTAAATATTTTCTCATTTGAACCTGAAGGAAACAGAAACATTGTACCAGTCATAGCAAGAATACAGGCTTTGTCTACTCCAGCTAGAATCTAATGCCAGAACTTAAGGAAGTAGAAATATTATACTAGTCCTAACAGAAATGTGGACTTTGTCTACCATAGCTGAGCTCTAATGCCAGGTCCTAGGTGGCCCTAGTTCAGTCCCCGAACAACTATTATGACACTCCAGTGCTTCAACATCAGCACCAATGGGGAGACCCTAAACAGTGGAGTCTGGCATCCTGGGACCTGCAGTCTGCTGTGGAAAAACTGAATGTAACTACACAGAGTCTGATCAATAAAAGGTAAGAAGAAAATGAACAGGCACCTTGTTGGAGACTCAACAGATGGGTTTGTGCACACATGTGAAGAACCACCTTAGCCAAGGATCAAGGGAAACCCCCCGAAGGGGAGTCACTTAGCTGTGATATAAAGAGTAGGAAAAAGTTTAATTACAAGGCAGACAAATGATCCCAAGCTGATAAGACAATAAGCTCATTAGCACTTCATAAGAATTAGATTTTGGACACCAAAAATACTCAAGTTAAAAAGTCTATGAATAACTGAATTTTATAATATGTCAGCTATGTTCAATAAAGCATTAAAAAAAAAACCTCTGCAGCATACAGCTCATTGGAGATGGCTGTGATCAGAGTAGCAAAACCAAGAAACTTTAAAAGGAATAAGTGGGAGTATGTCAAAAGGGTAATATAGCCAGCTGGAAGGAGCTCCTACTGGCCAAATTTAGGGCAATATCATCATCAAAAATAATGAAGATGATTAATTTTAAGGCCATCCTTGAGCAAAACTTGCTGTATCAACAATGTTGTAGAAAAATAAATAAATAGAAGGGGGAAAAGTCAATTGCCATCAGCATAAATTTAACACCGATTCCACTTTAAAAACTGGTTATCAAACAGAAAGAATTAACTTTACCCTATTTTATAGACTAATGGCAGCTAATAAACACACAGCAAAGAACAAATTTTAAAAATAGCCACTCTGTGCATGGCAATGAATAAATTTCTTCAGGTAAAAACTCACCATGGGTGGAAACACCACCAGGTAAAAGCTGAAGAGGACAAGGCACCTGAAGGATGGCCAAGCACTCCACAGCTCAGTGTAAAGGGACATGGTACTGCCTGCTATAGGTGCTGAAGATGAAGTATGCATAGGAGATACTTAACCAGAGCTACTTCAGAAATCTAACTTCTAATGTGCAGTTTATAGAAAATCAAAACTTGTGTTTGTCTGTCTATATTGAGTTAGATAAGACTAGGAGAAAACAGTGGGCATATATGGGATATCATCTATGATAACCACTCTGACTTCTTTTAGAAAAATTAGGGTCATTAAGAAAAAATAGTGCAGGGCCAGTGATGTAGCTCAGTGGCACAGTGCCTTGCTTAGCAAGAACAAGGTCCTGAGTTTGACCCCAGTGATAAAAAAAAAGAAGAAAAATTAGTGCAGATTTTTCTAGAAAAACATTTTGAAGACAACTTGGGGTGGTTTCAGTGAGTTTAATTTTAGATACTACTGACTCGTTTTTTCTTGGATGTGACAGGTCAGAGGACAGGAGCATATCTGCATTCTTAGGGTATATATGCAGAAGTACAATGTTATATTTGCAATTTAAAATGGCTCAGCAAAAAAACAGATTATGAATTACATATACTCTATAAGTAGAAGGAAACTGCATATTTTACAAAATATCAACCACTGTTAAGTCTAGGTGGTAGCACATGGGTATTTTCTGTATTCTTTTCATTTTTCCTTCTCTGACAACTTCCCCATAAAGAATGCTATAGAACCTTGGATTCATTTAAGAGGGCTTTCCCCTCCTACCTGTGCAAGAGTAGGAGGGCATCTATGTGATTCTGTATTTTGGCGAGCACAATCCCAATGCAGAGTAATGTTTCCACAGCAAGATTGAGTTTCACAATGTTAACATCTTACTTTGCTATGGAAAGTAGGAGACACAAGACTAATACTACAACTTACTCTCACAGCGAAGCTGGTACAGGCGTACCTGGACTCTCTCACAGTGGTGGCCACAACTACAACTAATAAACCTCTCTTGGCTCCCAAACATAAAAGAACAGCTCCAACTTTCTTGGACTAAACATCCTGGGACAATGCTTGCAGATGAATCCTCAGTTACCATCACCCTTTTTGAGGTGCCCATTTCCCTATGAGTGAATCAGGAAGATTATTAAGTCCCAGTCCCTGCCACTGCACAGATCTTAAGCTGTAGCAAGTCTGGGCCACCCAGGAAGCTTTAATATCAATCCCATGGCTCTGTCTTTTTCGTAGTACAGATGTAAGGGACAGGGCGGACACAATACTCCACCTGGGACACACAAAGGGGCTGAATAATAGTATGTGTAAGAACACCTCATGTCACCCGAAGCTCAAATCAGGCACTCCTCAGAACAGGTGCCATTACCCTCACAGATGCTAAGAAAAGTGGGACACATTGCTTAAGTTCTCACAGTGTGGTACACATAGAAGCAACATGTGAACCCAGCAAAAGACCAGCTCAACTGTTCACTTGCCACTGTGGGAGCAACCTCAAGTGGATTGAACGAATTCTTTTTTTATCCTCTTGAAAAGTAAATGGATGGCTTGTAGTTGGGATTAAGCTTAAGTGATCATGGATCTGGCCTCCTGATCGTGAGTAGCCAAGAACTCCTTAGCCTCTTCTCTTCAGAGTCCATCAGTGTGGTTGCTCTCCTGCAGCCCCTTCAAGCCCTGGGCTTTTCTTTAGCCACACTCTCCACTCTTCTGGTCATGCCATCCTCCACTGGCTGTTTCTTGGGTAGCCAGTGATCTAGTCACGAAGAAGACTTGCTTCCAGCAGAGATGCTTCAGATGGCTCCCCCCGATGTTTACGCATGGAGCTGGCTGTTTGGCCTGGGCTGGCATATTCTAATACTTGGGATACAACCTCTTTTTTCCCTCATTCCCCACAGTCAACTGTCCACACAGGAGCCAGAAAGAAGATTAAAATACAAGTCAATTTAAGACCTTCTAATGGCTCTCCCCTGTCAGAGGCAAAACCAATGTTCTCTTAACCTACCAGGTTGTACTTCCCCCTCTCTCACAGCCTATCACGTTCTGCCTTCATACCAACCTTGCCCAGCCTTGGGCCCTTACCCATGGCCACAAGGCCCGTTCTCTATCTTCCTTTGAATGATGGTGAGATGTCCTTATGTCAGAGGGCTTCTCCAACTTCTCTTATTAAAGAAAAAGGGAAAGGGAAAAGGGAAATGCCCTTTCCACCCTCCCCACTTCACTCTTTCCATGCTGCTTCTCTACTTGCTAGGTCACACTGGCATGCTAGTCTCCAGGCCATGGGCTAAACCCCACCAGATCAGGTCTTTGTGCATTTAGTTCACTGGCCATGTCTTGGCTTACTGTTGCAGGAAGGGAAAAGGGTCCTTCATAGCCTTGCGCAAACATCAGGGGGGAGCCATCTGAAGCATCTCTGCTGGAAGCAAGCCTTCTTCAAGACTAGGTCACTGGCTAACCAAGAAACAGCCAGTGGAGGATGACATGACCAGAAGAGTGGAGAGTGTGGCTAAAGAAAAGCCCAGGGCTTGAAGGGGCTGCAGGAGAGCAGCCACACTGATGGACTCTGAAGAGAGGAGGCTAAGGAGTTCTTGGCTACTCACGATCAGGAGGTCAGATCCATGATCACTTAAGCCTAATCCCAACTACAAGGCATCCAGTTATTTTTCAAGAGGATAAAAAAACGAATTCGTTCAATCCACTTGAGGTTGTTCTCATAAGCACACGTCTGTTGGTGTAAGTAAAAGGGACATGAACCTAGCTAGCTGTGTGCCAAAGCAAGCTCAACTGTACAGATGACGAAGCTCTTGCAGGCAGGGAGCAGACCATGGAAATCTACTCCAGCTGCAAGGCACTTAATTGGCGGGTTACCCTCCCACCTCCTCCCTCCCACCTCAAGGCCTGTCATGCTCCTACAGAACTCAGCTGCTGCCAGTAAAGTCTTTATTTTTCCTCTGGCATCACAAAGAGGTGGTGTAGATCTTGCTCATGCTCTGCTGTAAGAGGTCATGGAAAGCACCAGAGGCCCTTGAAAGTGGCATCAAGGCTCCTAATGACAGCCACTAGTGGCATTTAAAACATCCAATCTGTGTTATGTTTTAGTGACTACAGGGGTATTCTCACCACCTTACCTTTATTGTCCTTTTTTTGGACCCCCACTCAAATCAACAGCAATTGACATCTGGCCAGAGCAGACTGGATCAAGTGTTCACTATACCCCAACTTGGGTCAATCAGATCCTCCCCATCAGAAACTATAATCAGTTACATCAAGCAATCTGAACCAGATACTCAAAAGGAGACCAAGACCTGGCATTGGAGTGGGGGTTGGGAGTAGAGAGGTAGACATGCAGGTTACTTCCACCAGTCGGAAGAAGCAAAAATAAAATCTCTAACGGGATTACTGAGGGGGGGGGGGACCAGAGATGAGAAGTGGGGGTAATACTTTCAAAAAAAGTCCTCCCTTCTTGGAGCCAAGTGGGCATCCTGCCTTCGACAACCTCCCCAAATCTTTATGACCTCCATTCAGTTCGCATTCCTGAAAGCCTTAAACATACAGATGACATGTCACACTCCTATCTGATCCCTCCCACGCCCCCACTGGTCTCAAACAGGTTCTTCCTGGGAGGCTGGTGGCAAAGACCCATGGGAACAAAGCCGCCCGCCAGAGAACAGCCTATTCTGTGAACATGAAGCAGAGCTGGCTTCTCACTAAGGCATCTTTGTAAGGCTTATCAAAATGAAATTTTAAAAAAAGAAAGCTTTCATCCCAATGCATGCCAGGGTCCTGCGGCTGTTCTGGGAATGTGTGGGTGTGTGCCACCCGCAAGGAAAACATAGACTTAGAAGGCACTGGGAGCCCTGATGGTGTTCTGGGTCCCACAGCCATCTGCTGGTTTAGGAAAAGGCTCCACACATACTGCGTGGGGACATTTTACCAAGAGGCACAACAAAACAAGTTTCTGCCTACGTGACAGTGCCCAGTCTTTAACAGCACCAAAACAGGGCCAGTCAAAGATTAGGGGGACAAACCTGGGAGTGAGACAGATGTAGCCAAGCACCCTAATGTGGTTACTTGCAAACTGGGGCGGACAGGGCCTACAGCAGAAGGTACCTCCTCAGCAGTGGAGTCCTCGTCTCTGCCCTGGCTACTCAGCCTAGCACTGTAAGTAAGCAGTGGTTACCCTTCTCAACTTGCTGATCAAAAATGATCAAACTGATGTACTCTCTTCGCTAGACGCCTGCCCAGACTCAGGCGCCACACAAGCAGCATAGCTCCTTCACTGTGCCACTTCAGTTTCACCTAAAACGTGAGGCTGCTCCTTACGAAGACGGACTTCCGTACTCCTACACTAGCAGTCTTACAAGCTTTTAATTCTTAACTCATTCCATCTCCTACTCCCATTTCTAGGTAAGAAGTGCCAGAGAAATAAAGGGCACAGGAGAGAATTAAGTTACCTTTTTTCCCTTCCTAATATCATTTCCCTTGAGGGGTCTCCTCTCATGATGGAGGACAGAAGTTATCCCCAGGCAGCTTGGTCAGAACTGCCCAGGAACAGAAGGGAGAACAGAGGAAGGAGGGGGAGGGGAAACAGGGAAAAGGGGAGGGAAAGTTATTACTATCAACTGTGGCTACACCAAAAGCTCCAGTCCTGGAGCCAAAAGCCCACAGCTATGGAATCATAGCCTGCTCATATCCTCCCCCAACTCCACACAACCTTGTAAGGGCATGTAATAAAAGATGGTCCCAAGGCACAGGCTGATGTTTGAATCCTGGCTGCGGGAGAGGGGGTCTGGAACGTCCGTGTGTACCCTCCCTGGCCCTCCAGTTTCTTTATCTTGAAAATGGGTATGAGAAAAATCTCTACTACTAGAAGGGCATGTAAAACTAAATGACCCGTGCAGCTTTCAGGCAGGCTGGCCATTAATGTAACTAAAGCTTGAATTTGTAACAAGTTCAAAGGTACGAGGAAAGGATGCAGTACAGAACGGAGGACCCGCTGTTGAAGGGAGAATTCTGAGTTCCAAGTGGAAAGGGTAGCTCTTCAGATTCGAATTACCTCGCCCCTCTACCTCCACTGAAAGGAGGGCGGGAGCTGGAGAGAGTGTCAGTCGGGGTGTACACAGAGGTTCCCCTAAGGTCCCTGGCTAGGGCTCTGCCCGTCCCTGCGCGTGTGACCTTGGTCACCAAGCCTCAGTTTCCTCATCTGTGCAGTGGGCACGACGGCAGCATCCCACATACAGACTGCTTTTGAGTTGCAGTGTAATAGTTGGCCACACCCACCGCTCATCCCTGCGGGTTCAGGCTCCGCAGGCCCGAGTCTGACTGACCCTCGGGCGCAGCCACCGCCCAGGCCTCGGGCGCGGGCCACGCGGGCCTTGCCGCCGCCACGCCCCGGGCCCCAGCCGCCGGGGCCGCCACACTGGGTCCGGGCTGCAGCCGGGCCCCCACCTCGCGGGCCCGCCAGACTCACCGGTGTAGTGCACCACGCAGGTCTGGCCACGCTTCGGGAAGGTGCGCCCTGGGGAGACAGACAGACCGCACGGTGAGCAAAGGCGCGCGGCGGCGAGGCCCCGGGCCGCGGGCGCCCTACTCACCGTCTCCTGGGGAGATGGTCTCCACCTGCACTCCCATGGCGGCGGCGGACACTGGGCGGGCAGCGAGACGGACGGCGTGGACTCAGAGCCGACCTGGCGGCGGTTCCGGGACTCGGCTTCGTTCCTCCGCGCGTCGCCTGCGCAAGCGCGCTCCCCCGCACGCCCCGCCCTGCGTGCGCGTCCCCTAGGAGGTGCGCGAGCCGGAAGCGCGAGCCGCAGGGCAGAGGGACAGGAAGTTGGGAAGTTCCGAGGTCTCCGGATGCAGCTGTGTACGGGGGCGCGTCTCGCTGGCGTCTTCCTTGCATTCTCTGAACCTCCAGCCTGGTTCCATCTCCCTTTCCAAGTTTCCGCAACCTAGAGATGGGATAATGATAACGGGACAATGGTTACTGACTGGGTGACTCCGAGGTGGTTCGCATTAACGAGCATTTATCCTGCCAAAATGGCAGTGCCCATGTAGTACTAGGTTAGCTTTCAGTAAATGGCTCGATTCGGGCTCTTTTATAATGTGTTTTGGGTTTTGGTGCTGGGGACAACCCGCTCTACTTCGACATCCTCGGCCTCCGCGGAGGTTTTTGATGATTTCTTCAGTTCTAACACTTCCATTTTGTTCCTTGTAGGTTGTATTTAAGCCTTCTATCTTTTTATTTGTTCCTAGATAATTTGCCCTTATTTTTCCATATAGCCAAGAAACCAAGATTATTATTTGTGTTTTTTTTTTGTTTGTTTCTGTGGTACTGGGGATCAAATTCAGGATCTAGTGCATACAAGGCAAACTCTCTACCACTGGCCTACCTCCACAGTATTTGTCCTCATTTTTTTGAAACATTTTTTAATAGCTACTTATAGGACTTTGTCAGGTAATTCCAACAACTGTATCATTTCAGCATTGACATCTGCTGTTTTTTTTTACATGTGACTTGAGATTTTCTTCATATGTCAAGTAGTTTTGCATTATGTCCTAGTTATTTTGAATAGCATGCAATCATAAAATTTTTAAAAATCCTGTGAAATTGCTATTTTTGTGTTAACAGGCAACTGACCAGATTAGACAGATTACCTAATCTTTTAGTTCTAGGGTTTTGCAAATGCAGACCATCGTTACTGTGACTGCCACTGTCACCTAGACTTCCTGGCGGCCTGGAGTCCAAGTGAATGGAAGAATGTACTTTAAAGCATAATAGATTTCCCTCACTTGGACACCAAGAGAAGTTGTCCTGCTCCTTACCCTGTAGCAGCAATAGAAAGCATCTCCTGTAACATTGTCCTAGTGTGTACTAGGATTGAAGCTGAATTGAGTCCAAGTTGAGAAACTGGTGAGAAAGACTTGGTGAACTCCCTACTGGCTTGGTGGTATGTCAAACTCTAGTTTTATTCTTTAAATCTGTCTGCTACTATTTATTTTTCAGAGTTCCTTAAGAGCTATGCATAAATTTTGTTCAGGTTTTAAAGCTACATTTGTTGGGAAAAAAGAGGTGCAGCATATTTTTCTGTTTTACCTAGCTAGATGATGTCCCCCTTGATTTTTCAAGATGATCTTTCTCAAGAGACACAGGGAGAACGCTAAGGCAAGTGTAACATATTAACAGTTGGTGAATCTGAATGAAGGTTATAATGAGAAGACTCGCATACATTTTTTTTTTTTAAGGAAGGAAATTTTAGCCTATGTTACAGCATGGCTGCGCCTTAAGGGCATTATTCTAAGTGAAATAAGCTGGTCACAAAAAGACAATACTGCATGATTCTACTTACCTGAGGTACTTAAGGTAGTCAGAATTATGGAATGGTTGCCAAAAAAAAGTTGGAGAG
This sequence comes from Dinomys branickii, assembly GCA_004027595.1. Lineage (NCBI taxonomy): Eukaryota > Metazoa > Chordata > Mammalia > Rodentia > Dinomyidae > Dinomys > Dinomys branickii. The sequence continues at coordinate 84,452 of PVLD010006283.1, forward strand.
GAGGTAGAATGGAGAGTTATTTTTTAATGACTAAAGACTCAGTTTTGTCGGCCGGGGATATAGCTTAGTGGTACAGCGCTTGCCTAGCAAGCACCAGGCCCCGAGTTTGATTCCCATGGTATCAAAAAAAAAAAAAAAAAAGACTTTCGCAAGATAAAAACAGTTTTGGAGATAGATGGTGGTAATGGTTGCAGAACAAGATAAGTCAAAGGCACGCTCTTAAGTTGTTAAAACAGTAAATCTTATGTGTATTTCACCACAAAAAACAGGAAGAAGGGATTCAGATACAAAAGCTCCAATATAAGAAAATAAGGTATCACTTTCTGACCCTAGCAGAAAGTATGTTCCCATGATCTCTATGGAGATGTCCTGTTCACCTACCTAAACTGTTCACTGGGTACAAGATGTGGGCAGAGGACATGAGGGAAAGCTGATAATATAGTATGAAGACCCATAAGTAGCTGGAAAACTGCTCACCTCTAGTCTCTTAGCCCAATACTGAGTATAAATTCAAATCTGGGGCTTTTTTCCCTTGTAACTGAGTCCACTTGTTCTTACTGCCAGGGAGTACTAACATGGTGATACTCAACCTGGCGTACACAGCAATGAGGCTGTATTTCTAAGCTAAGTTGTAAAACTTAGAGTCATGGGAAAGTAGATAGCATCTGAGACCCACATCCAAGGAAGAATTGTGGAAAGTCCCGAGGCTCTTCCATCTCCTTGACTCCTGTCTTAGTTACTTTTCTCTCACTGTGGAGCCAAAATACCCAATACCCAAAGTTAAAGAGAGAAAGGTTTATGTAGCTTACAGTGTGTAGAGATTCCAGTCCATAATTGGCTGGCTCTAATGCAGGGTGGCATGGCAGACAAGCACCACAGAGGACAGACAATTTAAGGTAGGCAGAAGGTAGCAAAGCAAGCATGGGGGCAAGACAGGCCTCTTTCTGTCACTTATATCCAGGCTACTGGGATCAGGGTGGTGCCAAACCAATCAGTGGACTGATTTAGTAACCACCCACCCTTAATCCTAGCACCCTTAATCCATGCATGGTGAATCAGTCACATATGTAGATAGATACTCAGCCAACTGTGGAAAAGCCCCGTCTATGACTGCACAAGGCTTTGGGGGGACATCTAGACACAAGCTGTAACAACTCCCATAGCCCTCTTCTTTTCAAACCTGGAGAAAACGTGCATTTTTCAGAGTATTAGTATGTAAGGACTGACAGTATCTTTGCTGTACATTTTAAAAGTTTAATGGTTTGAGTCTCCTGATAAAGGAGCATTCTCTAGTGGTGCTATTTCAGACATTCACCAGTAGATGGAATCTATACATTTGAACCTTCATGAAGTCTTAGGAGACTCAGTTTAAGAGACATTCTTTACCCTACCTTACTCAAATGGTGGAATCTCCTCAGACAAGCTTCTGAAGGGTTGCCCAGGTTCTCCTTTAATACCTCCATGCACAAGAAGCCCATTATCTTCAGGCGTAGAAGTGTTCATCTTTTGAAAGCTGTGTGTGTTGAAAAGCCCCTGGGGATGGAACTTCTGTTTGTGGGTAGAGGTGAATGTAGGAGGCCAACCATGAAGGCCCTAAACTTAATAAAAAGCAGAACAGGGAGGTGAGATACAGCACTGTGTCAGGGCCTGACTGAAACTGTATTTAGTATTTCACAGAGCAGAAGGCTTGGGGGAAAGAAACTAGGTAGAACAGAAATGTCGCCTTAAAAATATGATCCAGGGGCTGGGGATACAGCTCAGTGGAATAAGCGCCTGCCTGGCAAGCGCAAGGTCCTGAGTTTGATCCCCAGTACCGAAAAAAAAAAAAATGTGACCCACTTCCTTGGTGGACTAGTGTATGTCTGCCTGTTTAAAAAGAAACAGTGCTTTGGTTTTCATTTATGGAAGCAGTTCTCTTCCACTCCTCAGCTGTAATATCCAAGGGGAGCTAACATCCCTCTCAGCTCCAGCATGTGACTGAACCCGATCAGCTGGGGCTGTGTATCTCCTTAGAGACGGTGGTTAATTTAGGGATGGGTGTATGCTTTAGTGTTTTCAGGCTGCTGTAATTAAAATACCATAAGCAAGTAGCTTATAAACAACAGAAGTTTGTACATCCACGTCCAAGATCGAGGAGGATTCCATGTCTGAGGAGGCCTGGTGTTTTGGTTCACAATCAGTAAGTACCTTTATACTATGCCCTCACATGGTGGAAGTGGTGAGTGGTTTCTCTGGCTTATTTGATAAAGATACTACTACTATTTATGAAGGCTCTACTTAAGTCCTTATTGCCTCCTACAGGCTCCCACCCTTAATATTATCAACCTGGAGGTTATTATGATTTAGATCTAAAATATCCCCTTAAATATCTAAGATATTTAATATATCTGTTACATCTATTAAGAGATGGGGCCTTTGGAAGGTAATTGGATGATGGGGGTGCTATATTCATCAGTGGATTAATCTATTGCTAAGTTCATAGCTAAATGTGCAGTGAGGCCTGTTCGGACGAGGTGTGTCATTTGGAGTATCCCTTTGGAAGGTATGTTTCTGTCCCTGGCCTGGCTTCTTTCTGTTTCCTGGCTGCTGTGAAGTAAGCAGCTTTCTTCCTCCATGCCCTTGCACCATGATGTTTCTGCCTGGGAGGGAGCAGACAATGGACTTAATTCCCTGAAACCATAAGCCAAATTAAACCTTTACATTGAAGATGTGAGCTATTTTGTCTCAGCAACAGGAAAACTACCACTACAGAGGTTAGAGTTTCAACATTTCAATTTGGGGAGGAGGGAACATAGATATTCAGACCATAACAGTGTACACAGAATGTTTTAGTCAGTTTAGGCTGGCATAACAAAGTCCGATAATCTGGGTCCTTCACAATGTTAGCGATCAAACTCTTGGCTCTTGCATACAAGACAAGTATTCTACACTGAGCTATACTTCCAGCCCCATGCTAAATGGCTTAAACAACAGAAGTTTATTTTCTCATAGTTCTGGAGTTAAGTCTGAGATCAGAGTGCCAACATAGTTTGGTCCTAGTAAGAACTCTTCTCATGGTTTAGAGATGGCCTACATTTTGCTGTTTCCTCATATAGAAGGGAGGAAGACTTTGGCATCTCTTTTCATATGGGTACTAATCCTATTACGAAAATCTGTCTTACCTTCATGACCTTATTCAATCCAGATTACCTCCCAAAGGTCCTGTCGTAGTTACTTTTCTTGTTGCTGAGACAAAATACCTGACACCCAAAGTTAATGAAATATTTATTTATTTATTTTTATTTTAAAAGTAAAAGAATGAAAACATATTAACAAACAGACATTCACATACAAAGTAGCACAAGAATAGTACAATCAAAACAATGACAGACAAGGTGACAGAATTGACAGTGGTTGTTGTATGACATATTGACAACTTCAAAGTGTATACTCAGGAAAACAAATATAGACATACAAGACTGATCAAACAACTAATCATTAATGGTTCCTTACAATAAAGCGACAGAAGTGATTAGTATAACTATGTTAGCTATCCTGCATATATATACATACATACATAATTATCCCTTCCTTTTCTCTTTCCCCTTATCCCAGTTGCTTTTTACTTTTGAGCAGTTTCCTTTCATTTCACAATGTTTATCATACCTCCTAATTTATAGTCACACTTTCAGGTTCTTACACTAGTGATACAATACGTTGCTTACACATGCACATCTGATTTATTTCACTTATGAGTATGGTCTCTATTTGTGATCATTTACCTATAAAAACCTCGTTTGTCTTATTGCTGCCTTCTGCTGACCATGAACTGTTTCTCTTCTATGATGGTCCTCTCCCATACCACTCTGCTTTGGAGTCAGCCAAAGCAGAGTAATATTACACACACACGGTAATATTCCATTATATAAATAATATATTCCATTATATAATATTCCATTATATAAAATATTCCATTATATTCCATTATATAAAAATGCCACAATTTTTTATCCAGTCCTCAGTGGATGGACATTTGGGTTGCTTCCACTATTTAGCTATTACAAATTGTCCTGCTATAAACATGGGTTCACATATATTGCTGTGATATGTTTTCAGATCTTCTGGGAAAATACCCAGAAGGAGAACAGCTAGGTTGAATGGGACCTCTACACCTAGTTTGCTGAGGAATCTCCAAACTGTTTTCCACAGTGGTTTCACCAGTGTACATTCCCACCAGCAGTGAAGAGGAGTTCCTATTTCTCCGCAGCCTCATCAGCATTTATTATTGGTTGATTTCTTAATGGTAGCCATTCTTACTGGGGATAGATGAAATCTAAACGTTTTTTTAATGTGCATTTCTTGAATGACTAATGATGTTGAACATTTTCTCATGTATTTATTTGCCATTTGTATTTCTTTATCTGAGAGGAGTGTATTCAGCTCAGATGCCCATTTTAGGATTGGGTCTTTGAATTTGGGGAGGTTGATGTTTTTTAATTCTTTATGTGTTCTAGATAGAAGACCTTTGTCTGAGGGATAGCCAGCTAAGATTTTTTCCCCATTTGTGGGTTTTCTTTTTACTCTGCTGGTGATTAAAGAAAGAAAGATTTATTGTAGCTTACAGTTTGTAGAGGTTTCAGTTCATAGTTGCCTGACTCCAAAGCAGAGTGGTATGGGAGAGGACCATCATAGAAGAGAAACAGTTCATGGTCAGCAGAAGGCAGCAAGCAGTAAAGTATCAAAACAGCAATCCATGACAGCAGCCCTCTTTCTTTTCCTTATATTCTATCCAGGATAAATCCCTTTAGGGCTGGTAGCACCACACCCAGTGTGTGCCTTCCCGTGTCCACATCCAGAACTATGCCAAACAAACCAGTGGACCTATTTAGTAATTACATATTTAATCCCAGCATCACACCACATCCAGCCCCCTCTAAGAAGTCCCGCCTATGACTGCATGAGGCTTTGGGGAGACATCTTAGACATAAACCATAACAGGTCCTGTCTCTAAACACCATCATATTTGGGGATAGAGCTTCAACATATGGATTTCATAGCACAGAATTAAATAATCTCTGATTCTTGTGGATGTAGTTGCTAATTAAGGAGAAACTTCATTATAACAGATTCAGCAGTGTTTGAATCTAGATGTCAAATTTTAAGTTTCCAATTACATGAACTAATAAATTCTCCTTTTTGCCAGTTTGAGTTGGACTTTCTGCTTCTGACAGCTAAAAGATTGTTAGGCAATATGATCCCCAAACTCAGACATCACTTGATCTACAAAGGCTATGCTTCTGGTTAACTAGGTACCGTGTGTGTGTGTGTGTGTGTGTGTGATATTATGACTATAAGGAGTTCTCATACTGAAGTATGTATTAGAGTCATGGGGTAGAGAGATTGCCAGGCTCCTTGCCGCATCTCATTCTGTGTATATGAGGTATATCTAGAAAGTCTGTACTCCTAGTAAGTTCCCGTGTTGCACTACTGGCCTGAGGACCACATTTGGAAAACCACTAGTAGATGAAGAAGTTCCTTGCTCCAGAAATGAGGCCACTTGGAACCTTAGTGCTCTAGGCTTGATAGGAGGGGGACAATGGGAAGAGTCATGCTGGAGTGCTCCATGAGTCTGTGGAACTCAGCTTGCAGAGGGAAGGCCTCCAGTTTCACCACAGAAATTCTCAGATGACCTTTAAGATGCCAGTCAATTGTTCCTTTTTACACTATACCCAGAAAAAAAAAAAAAAGAGAAGTCTCACATGGCCCTGAATGATAGGGTTTTCCTGGGAAAAGTGGAAAGGACAAGATTCTTCATCCTTGTGACTCAGACTACATTGATAGCTATAGGACTCACACATGCTGGAAATTCCTGGGCCATGGTGACCGCAGTTTTTGTTGTCTCAGCTCTCTAAACATCAGGGAATTTCTGTGTGGATATAAACTGAACTATACCTTTTAGATGGCTTTGGGGCTCAAGAGTAATCCTTAGACATACATGGCTCTAGAAGGAGTCACCAAACAATGTACCAAGGACCAAGACGGGACTTAGCTGCCCTTGAGTACCAGGGAAGAGCTTTCCACTGTACAGCAAGTCAACAGGTAGCTGACTCAATGGCAAGAAATGCAGGGGTAGGCATTTTGCATATAGTGACATAAAATTCTGATCATGACATCATTATTAATGCTCTTTTACAGCACTTGTGGCTATTGTAACTTCTTTGTCTCAACGTAGTGGTTTTAAGATTAGTCCGTAAGGTTATGTGTTTACTAACTTCTTGCTGATGAGTAAGGTTTTCAAAGTTTTAAGTTTATTTTTTGTGTTAAAAGATGTATGTAACATAAAATGGACTGTTTTAACCATTTTAAGTGTATAGGTCAGTGGCATTAAGTACACTCACTTTGTACAAGCATGACCACCATCCATCTTCAGGATGTTTTCACCTTCCCAACAGAAACTCTGTGTCCATCAAACACTAACTCCCCACCCCTCGTGGTAACCATTATTCTACTTTTTCTGCTGAATAAGTGTTTTTGTTTGGTTTGGGGTTTTTTGCTGAATTTGTTCGTTTGTTTTTACTGTGAAGTAGCATTCATCTCTTGATTCACTCTGCTTTGGTTATGAGGATAAATGTGAATGAGTCACAATTCATCTACACGCCTTGGCTTCTGCATGTTCTACTATACTAGAGGAGGCTTTTTATGGAAGAGCTATGCCTTCTGTTTCTCTGAATTCCACACTATGGCTGTCTTGCCATAGAATTAGAAGGGACCAACTGTCTGCTCATTGTGAGTTCTTGGCATCTGATGGGGAACTTAGGTAGGGAACCAACATCTGCTGAATGCCCACATGGTATCTGAGTCCCAGGAATGTTCTCACAGCAGTAAGCCTAGGTCATTTTAACCTCACTTTGCTAATGCATCACTGGGCCAAAGCTAAGGCTTTGCACTCTCATGGGGTCATGTATTATTTTCCAAGACTGTTTTTTCCCAAAAGAAGAGCATTCTTTTTTACTTTTTTTGAGACAGGGTTCTACTTTGCAGTTCAGGCTGGCCTTGAATTCACTTTGTAGCACAGACTGGCCTTGAATTTGCTTCAATCTTCCTGCCTCAGCCTCCCAAATGCTGGGATTACAGGTGTGCACCACTACACCTGGCCCCAAAAGAACATTCTGACCTGCCCTCTTCTTCCTGAAAGCAGGAAGCAAGAAGGAGAAAAACAATGCTAGAACTAAAATGAGCCACAGCCAGAAAGTTCGATAGGAAAATGGGAGAAAGAACGTTATCCGTTAGACTCAAAAACTAAATGACTAGAATCATGGTTAGGCTGGCCTAACCAACTACTTAATAAATACACCCATGATGTGAACACTTGAACATAAGAGAAAGTTTCTCATGGAACATTCTAGGGTAATTACTGCAGCAGAGGTGGCAGATACTCTGCTTCATGCTGCCATTCAGGAACACAGACTGCCTTAGAGTATACCATTGTCAGCACATAGCACCGAGGTAACCCTTTTTACTTCAGTTTAAGAGCAGGAAGAAAGGGCACAGGGAAGTGGGCATGGGAGGCTTCCCTGGCCAGCCTCAGAATGGCACCACTTCCAACAGAGGGAATTTAGCACTTTGACCATACTCAAGTGCAAGGGAGGCTGAGAAGTGTTCCTGGCAAGGAGATGGGACTGGATTTGGTGGTTATTTAATGGCTTTTCTTTGACAGGGTAGGGATTTGGAGCTTTCTAAGCAATAACAGATTTATAGGGAATTTCAAAGTTTTGCAAAGAATCTTTAACTCTTGCTTCATGACACGAGTATGCATGCACAGAGCGGGCACACAATAACATCTAATCACTATTCTAGTTAACACCTTGGTTCTGACTCAGCATTTACTAGGAAATTTCAGCTGGCTTCCCATCTAGGTTCATCTACCGGGAAAGAATATTTGGTTTGCTACCTAATTAGGTTTTGTGCTAGACTTTGCCATCTGCTCATCTTCTTCCTTAGTTCAGAACCAGGTTTTTGTGCAGTGGTAAAATGTTCTTTTACATCTACTACTACCTCCCCTATGCACACCCTTGCACAGGCTCCTTTGCTGCTAGAAGTTGCCATGTCAATATCTCTGGCTAATGAGATGACAGCAGAAGTCTCTGGGCTGGGGCTTGTGAGAAATACATTATATTTTTGCTTTTAAAAAAAAGGATAGAGGGGCTGGGGATTTAGCTCAGTAGTGTGGCACCTGCCTGACAAGCATGAGGTCCTGAGTTCCATTCCTGGTAGCACCAAACAAATAAAGAATAGAGGCAGGGAAATGAAGGAAGGGAAAAGAAAGAAAAAGAGATGGAAACAAAGCTTTTTTAAATAAGCAGGGAAGAGGAGTTGAAGGGAGGGGAGGGACCGGGAAAATAAGAATCAAGATACATTATGTAGAGGTGCAAGTTCCCTATGATGAATGTGACCATTGTGTGTATCTAAAGCGTACCAATAAAATTAATTTTAAAAATAAGAAGGAATATTTAGCTGGTATTTTGCTCTTATGATATGGTCTTCTTTCTACCTAAGGTACAGTTACACTAGAGTATAGCAGCCCCTTGTATTCAAGGTGAAGATCACATGACAGGAAGTTGGAAGGAGCCTGGATCACTAAAGCTGTTGCTCTCTTCTAACCCTGGGGGGCCTCTAGACTTGTGTAAGAAAAATAAATACCTTATTTGGTTATACTATCAAACTGTACTCAGATTTCTGTTACATGTGATGGATTGTACTTCTAACTGATACAGGTTTTTTACTGAAAGTTAAACATCAGTGCCTGGTTTATACATTATTCTCTCTTAAGTTTATTAGGAGTTTTCCTCCACAGGTAGTTCTGGTTCCTTCTGAATCTTAACAATTAAGTTTTAAAAATTTGTAACAGATACATCAAAATTGTACGGATTTATGGGGTACAGTGTCTTATTTCAATACATTTATGTGATATATAATGATCAGATCAGGGTAATGATCAGGTATTGATCATCTCAAAGATTTAGCATTTCTTTGTATGAGTGAATAGTCAAATTCCTCTCTAATAACTGCTTTGAAGTATACAGCTAACTATAGTCAGTTATAGTTACTCCACTGTGCTACAGAATACTCATTTTTTCTTCTATCCAGTAGCACTCTTGCACCTGTGACCTATCTTCTGTATGTCCCCCCTCCCTTCATGCTTCCTAGCCTCAGTAACAATATTCTATTTTCTGTACCTGTGGATCAATTTTTTTAGTTTCAAAATGTAAGTAAAAGCATGCAGTATTTATCTTTCTATGTCTGGTTTATTATATTTAACATAATGTCTTCCAGGCTCATTCATGTTACCATAAATGATAGGATTCTATTCTTTTTAATGGATAAATAATGTTCTCAAATCTATGTATATGTGCATCACATTTTCTTCATTCATTCATCCATTGTACACTCTGGTTGAGTTTTATATGTTGGCTATTGTGAATAGTGATGCGAAACACAAGGTAGTGCAGGTATCTCTTAACATACTGGTTTCCTTTCCTTTGAATATATACTCAGTAGTGGGCATGAGATTTTTATTTACTTTTAGTGTGTCACTTTCAGTTTCTTTTATTGGTATTCTGTAATTTTCATTGTAGAGATCTTATACCCTTTTGGTTATGTTTCTTCCCAAGTATTTATTATGAATGAGATTACTTTCTGAATTTCTTTTTTAGTCAATGTAATTTTAGTGTATAAGACACTACTGGCTTTTAAATGTTAATTTTGTATCCTACAAGGCTGTGCACTGCCTGGCTTCTGCCTCCTCTCCACATAATCTCTTACTTCCTTTCCCCCTCACCATTCTAGCCATCGCATGCTCCTGTTGCAACTGAGACACTTCCATCATGTTTTGCTTCAGAATCTGTGTCTTTAATGTCCCCTTGGCCTGAAGGATTAGCACCATAAATATTGCATGGCTGAGACCCTAACACTTAGGTCTCAACTCAAATGTCCTTTTCTCAGTGAAGTCTTCTCTGACCACCCTGGTCAAAGACTCGCCAATCACAACTGCCCTCTGGTCACTTTTAATCATCTTGTCATATGTAAGTTCTATCCTTGCTTTTATGATGCACATATATTTGAAGCATTGGTTGGATGGTCTCTTAAATACGAGCTCTATAAGAGCAAGGTCCTAGTTTGTTTTGCTTACTGTCATGCCCCTTTGGTCTTCCATTGTGTTCAGCATACTACAGGTGCTCAGTAATTTCTTGTTCATTGAATTAGTGTATATCTAACCTGTATGACACTGACTTCTTTCTCTAGATGTGGCCATATCTGAGAAATGCAGATGAGCTGGTGTTGATAATAGTGTTTCCCTGGTTCTTCCCAAACTCCTTCCCCATAGGTCTCTCTTTAGAAAAGGCAAATCCAATTCACCTTGCGTTCTTTTTTTTTTTTTTTTTTTTTTGGTACTTGGGCTTGAACTCAGGACCTTGTGCTTGCCAGGAAGGTGCTTATTCCACTTAGCTATATCCCCAGCCCACCTTGCATTCTAATTATAATGTGACTATGGAGGTGTTGGTAGGAGTTGAGATGAAAGGTAATTAGATGGAGAAATTCCATGTGTCCATCCTAGCTTAGTACCCACTTAAGGAATAGACGTGACAAATTATACCAAAAATCTGTATAGTTCTCAATGGAGCTCCCCAGTTCTTATTCAAATGGAAATTTAGTTCTGTCCCAGTAAGCCTTTTTTTCCCATCTTCTGTCCTATAGGACTTTATATCTGGCATGAGAGAAGGCGAATTCTCTGCCCATTCTAGCAGAGAGCCTCAAAGGGTCCCTTCAAACCAAGTAAAAAGAGTAAGTAGATGCCAACAGACTATAAGCTCATGGTGGAGCTCCAAAGGGACAACTCACCTCTAAGCTTTTTGAAGATGTGGAAGGAGTAGAAGAATGCTTTCATGTTGAGACAGTTTGGGTTCTTGAGCTAGACGTCATCTGTAACAGCAGGCTGCATGGATCTATGGGGATAGTGCTAGGAAAGATGGCACTATCCAGCTCTGTAGCAACAGGCTATGGTGGGGTTAAACTGTATGGCCCACCTCCAGACAAATCTAGCAGGAAGTGAAGAAGACAGGAAGAAAGAAGGAAGAGAGGCCCAGGAGTGGGGAAGATGAGAGCACTGAGCACTAGCTGCAGCTCTGCCTGACTTAATGGGTGACAGTTTACATTCCTCTCTGGCTCTCTGGCTCTTGATTTCAGGAAAATAAATTTACATCTCACAGTCTGGAGGGAGAAGAAATTATTTTGTTTTATGTGGATGCATAAAGGAAAGATGGATACTTCATGAAGATGCAATGTGATGACACTCATCCTACTAGCATCTAGCCTGTCTCGTGCTGGTCCACTTGCCACCATGATCAGAATGGTTTTTCTGATACCTACATGGCTTCTGGGGTCAGATACTTTATCCAACAAACATCCTTCTTCCTCTTTCTCCCTTCCTAACCCTTAGAATGTAAGACTGGATTCCATGGGCCCATCCCTTACTTTTCTACCATAGCCAGCTGTGCATCTCAGTACCTTTCCTTACAGAAAGCAATCTATGTCTTTATATACTTAGTATGATGAGCAGCAAGTAGTATGCACATGTGTAAAAGTGTCAAAATAGGATTTGGACACACCTTTATGCTCCATCTAACTGGTTTTATGTATGTTTACTTGAGCATCATGGAGGGCCCAATAGACCCACATCACACCAGGATTTGTTAAAAAAGAAATTTCTTTGATTTTTCTGGTAGAAGTAGCCTAATTCGGTACAGTGGCACATGAAAAAACAGATTTGCAAGTTTTGGAGGAGATCAAAAGTGAATTATTTTGATGCAGATTACTTACACATGGATGATGAAGATCTGGTATGGTGAAATGTATGGTGATCCAGTATATGTGTTTCCATAACAGAAGATGGTGTGGGTGTGTGATGATGGTGGTGATGATGTGATGATGTTCTGTGCTGTGTACTTTCTTAACTTATCTTTTGCAGGTTTACCACAGCCCAGGGGAGTGGGAATTTGGGTAGAAGCCTTAAATTCTGAGAGAAGACACCTGCTGAGATTACCAAGCTGAGAAAGGCCCATAAGACTTTCCCCTTGGTATCCTGGCCCCAAGGCTGCAGCTTGCCTTCCCTGGATGTACCAGTAAGGTGATCACCGAGTACTAGAAGTTTCCATTTAGTCCGGCAGCATGAGTACAGAGAAAGGCAAAGATCCCTTGAATTAGTTGGGTGAAAGAGAATGACAGACATAATGACATTGCTAGTGACGGCCATGCATAGGTGGAGCTCAGCTGTAAAACTTGGGGGTGAGCCCCGGAGAAAAAGACATCCGGAGAATATTGGAGAGGTGGGGAAATTCCCAGCAGACCTCCTTGGACCCTGCCCATACCTGAGGTGGAAATGGCCAAAGAGGGGTGAAGACCTGTCTCAGTTTCCCCTCATGTAAAGTAAGAGAAGTTGCTCCCTGTCCATCTGGAGACCCTCTTGAGATTACAATATTGGAAGAAAGAATTATTAAGCCATTATCAATTGGTCCTGGGGGCCCAGAGGGTGATAGGAAGTAGCCCAGGTCACACAGGGATCATTGGTTAGGTCAGAGTTGCTGGCAGGGCCTCTCTCTTTCGCCTGGAAAGCCAAAGTGATGAAGAAGCTGCTGAGCGGCAGGGTGTAATGATGATGGCAGAGGATATGCTGCAGGCTGAGCAACAAGGGCAGCTGAGATGCCGCTGGGGGGCTGAGGGGCCCTGGGAGGGGAGAACGGTGTAACTTTGGCAAGGGTTTCCGGGCTCCTGTGGTCTCGTTTGCATTCCCTCCTTTTGTAGGAATAACAACCAGGTTTTACTTTGGGGATCCCTCTCACCCATCACCCCACCACAAGCTTCCAAGGCCTGGATAGTCAGTGAACCTCATTCCCCTGGTTAGTGTTTGGTTTAGGAAAGGTCACATGACTCAATCTGAGTAATGAGTACCATCCCTCGGATTCTTGTTGGAAACTCTGAAGGAGCTAGGCTGAAGGATGAAGACAGTGGGTATGGGTGCACATCTTGTCATCATAGGGGAAAGCTTGCGAAGAGGCCTTCCTGACCATAGCAGGTCTGAAAGTTTGAGGAAAGACTAAGTTCTGAGGATGTTGCCTGGTGATCTGGACCCAGCCATGCCCAAATGCCTCTCAGAAAGGAATATATTCTCATTTTGGTTAAGCCTGCCTGAGTTGAATTCTCATCATTTGGAATCAAAAGATTTCTGCCAAAAAGCCCTCATGGATCTGCATTTTTTTTCTCATAGATGTCTTTCACTATTAGAGGGTCTAGGTTTTTCAGGAAGATAAAGGAGGTAAGAATGCAACTCTTTTTATCATTCAGTGTCTATTTATTGATTACTTCCTACATCTTGTGCTCTAATTGTTTCACATGGAGCATGTTGGGAGGTTCCATCTATGTTTACTTAAAAACAAAAGCAAAAACAAATGAGCAAGCTAATGCATAATGATTACAAAATGACATGAAGAACAGAATGTTAAAAAGAACAAGGTGGGGGGTTACTTTAGATCAGGTAGTTAATCTGAGAGTTGAGGAAGAGAAAGAGCAGCTAGGGTGGTGTCTGGGTGAAGTGTGTTGAAAGAGGCAGAAACAGCATAAACAAAAGAATCTAAGGCAGGAATGGATGAAATATTGAACGAACAGAAAGAATGCCAGAGAGGCTGGGGAGGGTACAGAAGAGAGGAGACTACAGTGGAGAGAAGGCAGGAGAAAACCTGGCAGGGACTTGTGGGTGGCATTAGATATAATTTGGCTAGGGCAAGCTATTGTTCTTGCCTGATTTCTATGCAGGCACTTGGGGCCTCTTGATTATGGACATTACTTTCCTAGACTCCCTTGCAGCTAGTAGGGTCCATATGACTAAATTGTGGCTACTGGGATGTGTACAAGTGTAATGTGGGCAGTGCACAGGTTCTTCCCCTAAAGGTACCCTCCTCTTCCCTTTTTCTCTCAGAGATGGTTGGCATGTGGGCTGGGTACAGAGCTGTTGTTGGACTTTGGCAGGAAGGCAACACCTTAAGGACAGCAGAACAAAAAGCCAGATGGAGCCTGAGCTCCAATAACGTCATAAAAGTTGTATTATGGGTTGACTGTTTTTTTTTGTCCACTATTTATTTGGGGCATATTAATACACTTGAATGTGGCCTCAGGAGGAGGAGGAGACTGCTCAGCATAGTTGCTTCAAGGAGTGGGCTGGGAGGGGACCCTGGGGGACTGTTGGGGCCCTTGAGATGGTTTAAGAGATCTGTGAGGCCAGAGCTATATGCATGCTTGTAGTGAACCTCAGTTGGTCTCTTGTACCCCAGAGAGAAACAACAGTGGGTATGAGAAAAGTAAAGACAAGAGACAAGAACTGGGGTCAGGGGAGTCACCTCCCGCCTGACGAGCAGGAGGACTGACTTCCACAGTAGTGGCGTTTATTTTACACACTTGCAAAGTTAGTATCATGGGCCAGTAATGTTGCCTAGTGACTAACGACTATAATTGTCCAGTAGGATGCCCTTTTCAATACTGAGATTGCTTGCACTGCTTGACCAATAACCAGCTCCAGTAGCTCCCAACCTATCTCCCTTTTCTGTTTAATTGCAGAAGTGATGGGTGTTCAGTTGAAGCTGGAAAAGCTATGCTTAAAGAATACAGTCCAGAGCCCGTAACAGTGGTCAGTTAACAGTCTAGCTGGAAGTTGTCAGAGCTTGTTGGTGATTTGAACCTTTTACAGCAAATCTGTTACTGTGGCATTCTTCCTTTTCATCTTGTGGCTACACTTTTCTGCTGGGTGTTCAAGACCAAGTTAAAGTGAGACCTGTAGAGATAAAAATTTAACCTTTTGCCACCTATCAAGGTCAGTTAAGTCTCCTCAGGAATCATCTTGGAACCAAGTACAGCATCTCTTGATCTTCTGTCAGTGTCAGCCATCCGGATGAGTCACAGCCATTGCTTGACCAAGTTGCTTTCTGTGAAAGCTTGAGAGATTTTTTTCTCTCCTGGTGACTCTCCTTAGGCACACCACATACTGTAGAATCACTTTCGTCTGTGGTCTCATAATCTCCTTTATCAGAAAATCAGGGACTCAGCTGAGTTATAGGATGTTACAAAAGAGATTCTCTTTAAGTCCTGAGTCTATACCAACCTCAGAGGGCATAGCCAAAATATTGGCTGTCCTTTAGCCCAACTTGTCTCTCCAATTTTTGGTCTCCAAACCTCAGTTGTTAACCATCTGGCAGAAAAGATTAATGACATAACATTGTGATGCAGGCAATAAGCTTAGTATTACTATCTGATCTGATAGCAAACACTTTATTTTTTAAGTTTAAAAATAAAGGAAGAAAACATACAGACATCCATTTACAAAATAGCATAAGAACAATACAAACAATACAGAGTTACAGACAAAGTGGTAGGGAATTAACAATGGTTGTTGTATTACATATTAGTATCTTCAAAGTGGTTTCTCAGGAAAACAAATAGAGACATGCAAGACTGATCAAACAAGTAATCATTGTTCCTTTCAGTAAAGCAATAGAAGACAGTAGTATGACTGTTAGTTATCCTCTATATACATACATACATGATTTCCTCTTCTTTCCTTTCTCCTTTCCCACACCCCAGTTACCCATTACTTTTGATCATTTTCTTTTCATTTCACACTGTTTATCATACCTCCTAGTTTTTATTCACTCTTTCAGGTTCTTACACTAGTGATACAATATGTTGCTTACACATGCAGATCTGATTTATTTCACTTATGAGTATAGTCTCTAGTTGTAACCATTTACCTATAAAAGCCTCGATTTTATCTTTCTTTATAGCTGAGTAATACTACATTGTATAAAAGTACCACAGTTTTTTTTATCCAATCCTCAGTGGATGGACATTTGGGTTGCTTCCACAATTTAACAATTACAAATTGTGTCACTTTGAACATGGGTGCACATATATCGCTGTGATACGATGTTTTCGTATCTTCTGGAAAAATACCCAGAAGGGGAATAGCTGGGTTGAACGGGACCTCTAGACCTAGTTTGCTGAGGAATCTCCAAACTGTTTTCCACAGTGGTTTCACCAGTCTGCATTCCCACCAGCAGTGAAGAAGCGTTCCTATTTCTCCACAGCCTCGTCAGCATTTGTCATTGGTTGATTTTTTAATGGTAGCCATTCTTACTGGGGTAAGGTGAAATCTCAGTGTTGTTTGCATTTGCATTTCTCAAATGACTAATGATGTTTAACATTTTTTCATGTATTTGCCATATGTATTTCTTTAAGAAGTATGTATTCATCTCAGATGCCCATTTTTGGATTGGGTCTTTAAATTTGGAGGGGCTGATGTTTTTAATTCTTTATATGTTCTAGATAGAAGACCTTTTTCTGAGGGACAGCCAGCTAAATTTTTTTCCCAATTTGTGGGTTTTCTTTTTACTCTTCTGGTGATTTCTTTAGATGTGCAGAAACTTTCCAGTAGGATGAAAAATTGTTGATTCTTTGAAGTATTTCACAGGCAGTTGGGTTTTTGTTTATGAACTCTCTGCCTACTCCTATGTCTTCAAGGTTTTTAACCTACTTTCTCTTCCAATAGATTTAGTGTTTCTGTTTTAATATTGAGACCTGTGATCCATTTTGACCTGAGTTTGGTGCATAGTGATAGACTTGGGTCGATTTTCAGTCTTCAGCAAGTGGCAAACCAATTTCTCCAGCACCATTTATTAAAGAGGCTATCGTTCTTTCAGAGAGTTTGTTTGGGCCCTTTATGAAAGATTAAGTGGCTGAGTGTGCTTGTGGTTATGTCTGTGTCTTCCAGTCTGTTCCATTGATCTTCTGATCTGTTTTTTAGCCAGTACTATGTTGATTTTATTACAATAGCTTTGTAGTATAATTTCAGGTCAGGGATTGTAATTCCACCTGACTTGTCCTTGTTGCCCAGGATTGCTTTTGCTATTCTGGGTATCTTCTAGTTTCAGATGAATTTAAGGAATGCTTTCTCTAGATCTGTGAGGTATAGCAAACACTTTAGAACATACAAATGGAACCATTATTTTTTAACAACCATGGATATCCTAATACATAAATCCTAATAGAATGTTAACAAACAATAGTTACATATTTTTACCCAGAAATCAAAACCATATATAACGAGGAATTCCGGGAAGATGGCGACCGGGTAGGCAGCAGAGAGAGAACCTCCCAGAGGATTACCACCCAAACAATGTAATATAACAATATGAAGACAGAAATAAGGACTTCCGGGAAGAAGACGACCAGCCGAGAGAGTGAGTGCAGAGGGAAGAACGGCTTCAGCTCCTGAACCCGACAGAGAACGCGCTACTGGGACAAACTGCGCCAAACCGGGCAGTGCTCCGGGATCCTGCTCAGAACCCCACCCCCGCAGTCAGCGCTGCGTGAACTGGAGCAACAGCGACCGGCCGGCGGGATTTCTGAGTTGGGGAAAATCTCCATCCAGGGAAAAACATCTGAACGGCACTCCTGTCTGCACGATCACAGGGTGAGTTAAGTGCGCGCTCTAACCGGTTTTTCCTGAATCGGGAAGAAGCTCAGCCCAGCGAGAGACATCAAAGCAGCTTTAAGGACTGCGGGATCTCCGGGGTGGGAAGACCTACTTAGGCGCCCCAACGGGTTTTGT